>PVJX010007390.1:0-71338 GCA_004027295.1 Dolichotis patagonum | reverse complement strand
TTTATGTGACTTTTCTGCCTCATGCTTTTCTAGGAATTGTTTTGTTTTATCTTGCTTTGTTTTGTTTTTCCTGCTAATACAGAAATGATAGATATACATGTAGAGACTCATGCATGTGTAGAGCTTATAAACAGTTTACGAGAACCAACTATATAACATATGTTGAAATGAACAACTACTTTGAAGAAAAAGAGACACTGCAATACCCAGTGCTGATTCCATAATGTCATGATGTGAAGTCCAGCAAAACTATCACTTTTTGTTCAAAGTGATCTTAGCTTGCTTTGCCTTGTTTAAGTTCAACACACATTAAGGTATGGACAGCTGTTTTGAGGAGAATGAGAGACACTATGACAGCCATTCTTGGCTTCCCTAATGTCTGGTCTTGAAGAACTGCAATGCCCTCCTCGTCCTGCTCAGATCAATTCCATACTAGGTTGTTTCATGTGAATTCCCTATATGTGACAATATGGACAACTATTTGGAAGAAAACAAGAGTCAATTTGATAGAGAGTGAATATCTCCGATTGTCTAGTTTTGAAATTTTTGTCTCTTACATTGCTTTCTTGTGATCCGCTTTGCTCTGTTTTGTTGTGTTTAATTTTACCCTTTTGATATAATTGCATGTATATTTGAGTGGGTAAGATGGATGACCATATTGCTGTTTTTGTCAGATCGTGGAGCAGAACCGTTAACAGTCTCACTGTTTGAATGTCTACTTTACATGTTTTAACTTTGTAATTTGAACAACTATTTCCAAGAAGTCAGTATGTAATTTGTCAAGTAATAATTTTTTTTGTTGTTGTTGTTTTCCTTTTTTCCTTGGAATACTGTATTGTCGCTACCCTTTATTCTGTTTTGTTTTGTTTTGTTTTTTTCTCTTTAAGTAAAATTATTTAAAAAAAAATTCATGACCCTCTCAGAAGACCTGTCAGCCAAATCTTGGACCCAAGATCTTGGTCGTTTTTATCTCCATTTGTCACATTGCACAAGTTCCTCTAATTTCTGGGTTTCAGTCCAAATGTGTTTGGCCTGGACCTTTACTAAGGTAGTTTTTGTTTTGTTTTGGTCTGATGGTCCAATGATCCTGTGCATGCTTCAGAAGGCAACAGACCCCTGAGTTAGAGATGGGCACATGGACAGAATGAAATCATTCTGATCTTGACCATGAAGCAGCAACCAGACCATCATACTGGACCTAAGGTGGCCTCTGAGTAGGTCCTACTTACTTGATAGAAATTGGAGACCATCATGAAGGAGGACCCTCTCTTCTGTTTCTCCTCTCCAGCTGAGAAAGACACAAGTACATTTTGTGTCAGTACCCAGCACAGGGCCATACAGCCCAAAAAGTGCTCCATGCCAAAGCACACATGTTCTCTGGATTAAAAAGGCTTTTCTTGGGACTGGGTGAGGTGGAACCCTCACACCAGGAAAATGAGATCTATAGGGAGTAGGAAAATAGCTTAACTGCTGAAAAGAGTTCTGGTCTCCCTGGAGAGTGATTTAGGGCTGGCACAAGGTGGCAGACTACTCCCCGCCATTGCCAGGGGAGGAGGAAGAGTCCACAGATCATTAAAGAATGTGGGTGTTGAGTAAATGTCTCTGAACCCAAGCAGATTGGCAGTTTCTGCCCAACTGAATGGCAGTTATACGAGGCAGTTTCCACCCAGGTCATTTCCCCCTGTGGACAGCATGGTCACCATTGAACAAGAGGCAAGGCTGCACTTGGCATTTGTCTCAGATGAGAGTAGGGTCAGAAAAAAAGCACAGGGCATTTGGGTGTCAACTTTCCCTAATAATGTCACTCCACCTAGAGGTGACATGGACTCCGTGATCAGTTGAGCTGATGGAGGCTCCCAGGACACATTGACATCTTTTTTATCTGTTTTTTCTGTCTTACTGTTGTGGTGCTGGGGGTCAGACTCAGCATCTTATGCTTACAAGGCAAACACTACCACTGAGCCACCCTCAGCCCTACATTGACATCTTTCTGTTCTATTGTTGTATCATCTATGTCCTACTTTGAGCAATTTGTCATTCATTCATTCATTCATTCACTCACTCACTCATTTGACAAGAGTTGAACAAGAGTTTTGTTTCCTTCTTCCCATTTTGACCATTAAAGGGCATCACCACAGGAAGACTGGATACAACGAAAGGCCAACTATATCTGGAGCTTCATTTTCTTTGAAGAGAACATCCAGGAGTTCCGTACTTGATTTCTGGAACAAACCTACCACTGTCTTATTTAGGGCCTCTTTGTTCTTCTTTAGCCAGCCTGTGATGTTATACTCCACCTGGAGGGGGACAGATGCCAGTGAGTAAGTTGTGGGTTTCCCCTCTCATTTTCACACCTAGAACCTCAACCTACAGCTTTGTCCTGCTGTGGGTTCCTCCCCATCTCCTGGGGCTTAAGTTCTTTTCCTGAAGAATTTGTGGTTTTGGGAATGGTCCTAAACCCCAGTTTGAGTTGGAGGCCTCATCCTCGATTTTCTTGAGCATTTGCAACTTGCTTGTCTTGGATACCTCATCTCTGAGCATTGCATATAAACCGGGATTCTCTGGCTGCTCTCTCCAAAGCTGTCATCTTTCCTCACACAGCCTGTTCTGCTGGGCACACTGAGTTTCCTGACCCTCAGATCTTCTTCTGCCCAGGTGGACTTGCTGTCAATGAGTGTCCATGGCTGGTGTAATCTTAGGCACTATGAAGAAATCTCTACAAGGGTTTTAGGACTCCTCACTGAGGATTGTGCATCCTATTTATAGCACTGTAGGGTCATTGCCTGGAGGAATGGGAGCTCTATTCATCCAGGATTGGGGGCTACATATATCCAGGAATTGTACATCCACCAATTTCTGTTTCCCATTTTGCCATATGGCTCTTGATTCATGGATAAAGTGGGAAGGGCTATGTGGATTCTTCCACTGACCACAGAGAATGGAGGAAAGTATCTGAGAAGTCAAACCTTTGGGCTTTCCATCTCCTGTTCAGTGCACAGACATTTGTCACCTCAGTGCCTTATTTGAAGACCTTTTTGGAAGCACACAGCTATCATTTAGCTTTGAATGTACCGTCGCTATAAATATGGAGCCCTTCTCTTTTCAGTGTGGCAAGGAGGTGTAGTGCTGCACTTTGGCTCCAGGCCGGCTGTTTGCTCAAAATATCGACCCAATCCATTTTGTGAGTAATTGGCATTGTTATGGTTGATGATATAAAATCCTGGTCCCAATGCCCAATGCAATCATGGCTTTCCTGACAGCACTGTCTTAGGGCTGCTGTTTCCCTGCAGTTAAACCCACAGAGGCTCAACAGACTCTGCTGGTAACAGGAATGTCGGTACACAGCAATATTGAAATCTCAAGGAAATCAAACACATTCTTATAAGCTGGCTGGACGAACATAACCTCCATTATTAGTTACACAAATAAAACCTGAGTCCTTGGTATACTTAATTTCCCTCTTTCCCAAGGACTACATTTGTCATGAGTGAAAAAGCTACTCCACAGATGTCACCTTATTGGTTTGGCAGCTACAAGCTATCAGAGGGAAAAATTATTCAGTTGGGAATAATTAATGGGCTCACAGAATCTTTTCTTTTTTTCTTTTTGCAAATGGTGTCATTTCTGGCTGAGACTGATATTCAGCCATCAAACCTAGGGCCACTGACACTGGTGTGGCCCTGGCAGTTCCGATGGCATGAATCACCAGCTTCTGCCTAATGAGCATCTTTGGCTGGATTGCTTTAGAACTCTCAGGTGGAGAAATGCCGAGGAGGTTTAAGTTGGAGTTCATTTCAATTGCTGAGTACCCTGATATATTATGGTTGTGCTAGTTGGAGACAGAATCATCTGGAGAGGCAGGTCAGGGTGGATATACAGTAGCTGGGGTGGATGTTAGCCAGCAGATGCCAAAGAAGGTACAGAGGCTGGTACTCACAGTACCTGAGTAGTGGACAAGCTTGAAGTAGGCCTCAAGCCCCTTGCCTCTGTGGCCCTTCTCAGGTTTAAGGAAGTTTCTGGACTTGCTCAAGTGGTTGTCATACAGGGCTGCCTTGAATGTGGCACCCATGCTTTGAGGAAAATGCATTGTTCCTCCAAAGTGGACAAGACGCCCATGAGCTAAGAGGGCAAAGGACACAACAGTGTTAGAGGAGGCTCCAGGACCTCAAAGAATCCACACTGGCATTGGGCCTGAGGCTGGTGGTAGAGATGTGCTGGTCACCCACATGGCAAACTAGAAAGTGGAACTCAGCACAGCAGATCTGGAGACAGCACCTGGTACTCCATGGTCATATTTCAAATGGCATTTCAATGTGAAAGAGGTTGGAATCCATGGAGTTCAACAGAAGGGACACTGAGGCTTAAAGCAGTCAGGTAGCAACCTGAGTGTTAATCCTACCCAACAGTGGCCCCAGGCACACTTGATCTTCAGAAAAGCCCTGAAGTCAATGATACCTATTATTCCTGCCTTTCTCTTTAATCTGCTCTACTTTAACCTTTTCCACATTTAATTAAACAATATATATTATTTTAAAATGTTTCCTTTTATTACTAGTGCCTATTAATTTCACAAAATAGTGAGTCTCATTGCATATAATATATTTTGATAAAGTCCACATATATTCTTGACCCTAGATCATTTGCTCAAACATTCCATGTGGTGTGATTACAGGGCAAACTATCATACTGTCTGATTAGAGCATAACTCTGCTGCCTCAGACAGGTGGCTTCCTTTTTCTCTGCCCCAATGTTCTCATCTGCAAAATGATAATAAATACCCCTCTCTCCAGTTTGGTAGATTGTCATGATCCAAGGAATTGTGGCAGACACTGCTCAACTCATAGCAGTCTTCATTGCTATTGTTGTGCCCATTTTGTGTGTATGTGTTGGGAAACTAGTGGTCAGGCCAACAAAGGTAGTATTGCTGAGAGCCCCAAGCTGAATCCCAGTGGCATTCCCCTCCTGGGGCATGCCCCATGCAGGACCTCAGGCTCTCTCCAACCCCCACCTGGGAGTAGCAGGTCACCTTTTCTAGGATGTCTATGCAGGCCTGCAGGTAGAGGCCAAAGTCAACTAATGTCCACTCGATGCCCTCATGCTTGTGCTCCTCCTCCTCTACCACAAATGTGCAGTGGTTGAAGAATTGTTACAACTTCTCACTGGTGATATTTATACACAGCAGTTTATCAAAGCTGTTGAACTGGGTGAGAACACAGACGGAGGCATTAACTGGAGCCCAGAGTCTACCAAAGGGCCATGAAGAGGATAGATGTGTGTGAGAGTTCTGTGAGAACTCTTCTTCTATCAGACATTGGGCAAGACACCTGATTGCTGACCTGTTCATAGTTACACCCGCATATGAGAAGCAGTTCTCTGTTACCTTCCCCTGGAGCAGGGATTCTGGAACCCTAACCCCAGGTAGCTCATGTAGCAAAGGAAAATCATTATGGAAAGAACCATCTTTCAAGGAATGAAAATCACTTGAAATGCTTTTTGGATCTGACCCACTGTATCTCTGGTGGCAGTTTTGTCTGTCTTTGTCTGTATCTCTGTCTCTGTCTTTCTCTCTCTGTAGCTTTTCTTATGTATAGGATAAACCCCCCCCCCTTTTTTTTCATTTCTCAAAGTGGAAAGCTATCAATGGTGTGCTGGTAAATCAGTTCTGTCTTTTAAAAACAAAAGACTATGCTTTTTAGGGATTGCCAATTTCATAGTGTAAATATTCACAACATGGCAAATTTCAAGCTATCAATGTCATGTCAACTGGCTCACAGAATTCCTGAAAACTTTAACAATTCGCTCTTGTGAGCCGGTACAAGCTGACCCTGGCACATCACTAGCTCTATTTGCTAACTTCACACCATTTTTTTTTTTTTTTTAATGACGCAGCACCATAGAAATGCAGACGGAAATTTCTGGAGTCTAAAGTCAGAGATCTAGTGGCAGACTAAGATTGGTCTGCCCAGGTCCAAGGTAAGAAGCGAGGCAACCATAGAGAAAAGTAGTTTATAAAAGGAGAAACAGCTACCCCAAAGAGAAACAAACATAATACCAGGCATACCTCAAAGATCTCGAAGCTAGCAATGTCCAGCCCCACAAAGAAGAACTGTCTCTGCATCTTGGTGTCCAGGGTCTTGTTAATCTTGGCTACCAGCCACTTGAACATCTTGTCATAGATGGCCTTGCCCAGAGCCCCAGTGGAGTGGTGGCGCTATTCCATGTTCTAGCCATTTTGCACAAATTTATTGCCTACTTTGACCCAGGACCTGATGTTGCCTGAATTGAGACCTATGAGATGGGCAACATTGTCAGCCACTAAGTAGGGATGAAAAAAGCAGGTGAGTAGAAGGAAGATGGTGCCATGTCCAGGAGACACCTCACATTCTCCATTGTTGTCCTGGGAGGGGTGACGGGGAAGATGGAAGAGAAACCATTTTGTCAAGGAGAAAAGATCTTCGGTAGTTTCTACATTTGCTCAATGTCAAGTAGCAAAGCAGACTGCAGAAACCAAAAGCATGCCTCTGACTCACAACCTGACCTTTCTGGGAGTATCAGTGACTGAACATTCCAGGAGCATCTTGTCAGAAGTGTGTGAAATGGCCGCAAGCTGCCTTGTCGAGGAGTAGCCCCAGCCCAGCACCTACCCTCTGTGGTGTCCACTTCAGCTTGCCCCTCTCTGGGCTTTTGCTTGAATTTCATGTTCCCAAAGAGCATGGTACCCCTAGTCAGCTTGTACACACTTGATCTTCTCCTCAGCGCTGAAGTCCAGCACATCAAAGTCATTCTGCCGCCGGGGATTTAGCTCAGTGGCTTAAGCGCCTGCCTGGCAAGCGTGAGGTCATGAGTTCGATCCCCGGTACCAAAAAAAACAAAAACAAAAACAAAAAGGCATTCTGCCAAGCAACAAAAAAGAGAGCTTGGTTCCTCATTCCACATTGTGCAGGCCAAGACAGCCACTGCGGGGCCACCCCAGTGGGCAGCAGGGTGTGGCTCTGGAATCAGGCATACCAGGAAGCCCAGAACAGACCTTCAAGTGTAATTAACCTCTCTGGTTTCTAGTTAGCTGTCTGCAAAATCAATATAGTAGGTGGTTGTAAGGATAAATTAGGAGCAATATGTGAGATGTCTATCTAGTCCAGTTCTTGACAAATAGTAAAGGGAGGTATTACTATTTTTGTTAAGACCTCATGCTACATAGATGCTGGGAATAGGGAAGGGCAGGATAAATCAGGAATCATTTCTGTCATCAGAGGAGAAAGGGCGGCCATGTATGGTAGTACAAGCCTGTAATCCTAGGACTCTGGTAGACTGAGATAAGAGGATTGAAAATTTGAGTCCACCCTAGATAACTTACTGACTTAGTGAGATCCTGTCTCAAAAAAAAGGGCGGAGGCCTAGCACAGTGATGGTGAACCTATGGCACATGTGCTGCAACTGGCTGTTTATTATCACTGAAGTGCTAAAACGTTTACCATCATTGGCCTAGAATGGAATATAGTCATTTGTCATACATATAACATATAACAATGTCTTGGTCATTGAGGCACCACATGTGTAAGATCCCATAAGATCAGAATGGAGGTGAAAAATTCCTATCACCTAGTAACACTGTAGCCACTGTAACAACATAGGACAACACATTATTCACATGTTTGTGGAGATGCTGGTAAGCAAACCCATCTCATCTGTAAGTGACATAAAAATATGGCACAGAAATTTATGTACAGGGCATTATAATAGGCAACTATGTTACCGTTTCTCTCTTTACTAATCTATATTTTTTCATCATTATTCTGGATTTTACTCCTGTTTTTTTTTTCTCCAGTACTGGGGATTGAACCCTGGGCCTTGCCACTGAGCTACATCTGCAGGCCTTTTTTAAAAAAATTTTTTTGAGATAGGGTCTCACTAAGTCACTAGGTTACCCAGGATGCACTTGTTATCCTCCTTCCTCAGCCTCACAGAGTGCTGGGGTTACAGGTCTGTGCCAATAATCTTCTTATAACAAAAAAGGCTCTGTGAAACAGTACACAGTGCTATACTGGCAGCAATCTCATGCATCTTGTGTTAACTGGTCTCTCAATTGCACCATTTCTCTTTTGCTTGATTTAATTTCATGTCGTTTGTCCCTCGTGGCTCCAGGCGCAATAGGCTATTCCATCTATAAATTCCAAATAGCCTAGGTGAAGAGTAGGCTGTACCACCCAGGTGCAATTATACTCTCTGACGTTTGCACAATGAAATCACTTAACACGCTGCCCAAAATGTACCCCCCCTCCCTTGTTGAGTGATGCATGACTAATCCTAACAGAAGTCACAAGAGCTCAGTGCCCTGACAGAAGGAGACAGAGCATGCAGTAGGGACTGGGAGGGAGAGAGCGTCCCTTCTAGCCAAGGTGGGGGAAAGTTCTGTAGGGAGGATAACTAAGTCCCTGTGGAATTTTAGTTTGAACTGTGCAGAGAAACTCTGCTTGCTACAGCAGGCTGGGGATAAATTCCAGGTACCACCCCAGAAGTCTCAAGTAGACTCTGCTGCTATCTCCCAGCTCAGTGCGGCCCCACCCTGACCCCAGCTGTGGTGGCCCAAAACAGTGGGCCCCGGAGCTGTCCTCCTTGCCCTTTGCCAGCCACATTAACCCACTCAAGTCTGTGATCTGCCCTGTCCATGTCATCCACCACAGAGATGCCTTGGCTTATTCCATGGTGCTCCTTAGGATTGGGGACCAGCAGCAAACACTGCCAAGAGCAGCAAAGCAGGTTAACAGCAGATTAACACACAATTATCTTCTCTTTCATTTCTAACTCACATTTCCAAATTCCTCTCACAGGGGAGTGACAGACATCATGGGAGTCACAGAGCTGAATAGGATGTGATTCCTGCCCTTCAGAATCACTCAGTGTTCCCAAGGGATGGGAATAGGATCACATAAGGAACTTAGAGTGACGAGAGGGTCACAGGAATTGGCTGTGTCCTCAGTACCTGCATTCAGTAGATAATTTGGGGGAATAAATGAATTTGTATCTTTCTCCTTTCTCCTACAGTGGACTAGGCACACTTCAATGCAGAAGGTAACACTATGCTTTCCGTGAGTAATATAATCATTTTATATAATGCACATGAGAGTGTTGTTGCTTTTACAAAAAATATGCTCGCTTCTTGTTTTCTTTAGATGTGTGCACCTCTTCAGTTGCCTCTGTTTTTTATTTTTGGAGGAGTTAGGTACCAGAAATGATTTCCTTTCAGGGTATTCTATGATAAAGAAAAAGTATGCACAAGAAGGAAAATAAATGGTGACTGCTACTTTGTTCTGTGTCAGGGATGTAATAAGGTTATGGGGGAAGTGTGGTGAACAAAAGAACTTGAGCTTCAGCTTGGGGTATAGGGAGGAGTGTGCCCCCACTTACCTGTCCTGATTAGTGCCACATAGGAGGGCAGGCTCCAAGGTGCTGGTTCTTCTGCTACTCTAACAAAAACCTGGAAATGGAATTTTTATGTAAAAACCTCCCAAGTTCAAAATGCCATCCATTAATTTAAAAGTATTCTATGTTTAACACAAATAAAGCCCACCTGCGAGTAATGTAAGGCGCTCAATACTGTCATCTCTGGCTGAGTTGGGAGGTATGTGTGTGGAAGATTAAGACTTCATCCCTCCTCCCACCTAACATCCTGAGCAGGTCTGCCAAGGACAGTTGAGCATGTTGGTGCCTGTACAAGGCAACCAGTTGAGTGGGTGAGTGTATTCTGCTCTCCAAGCTGTGCAGCCAGTGTGGGCTGTTTCTACCCAGAGAGAAGCCTGTTGTTATTGCATATGCAAGCACTAGTCCTGGTATAACCGCGGTCCCAGGCTAACCCTGTGTTGCTGCTATCTGAGCATCAAACTCAGAAACATCAGCCCTAAGACACAGAGAGTCTAAGGTCTCAGATCCCAGATTCACATCTCCGCAAGGAGTTGCAGGCATCCTAAATCCCCATCTGAGAAATGGGCCAGCAGTGGCATGAAGCTTCCTGGGCTGCTGTGAGGGTGAGATACACAGTAGGACTTTGAGAAAGCTCCCCAGGAGTGGTAGATCCCCTATTTTTTTTTTTAAATTTGATTTTGAAGGTAGTAAAATACAACAGAACAAGACAGAACAAAGCCAATCGAGACAATGCAGTGAAACTGGTACAGAACTTCACAGCAGGGTACCGTATATCTCATTATCTTCACAATAGTTGTCCATTCAGTTAGGTATAGCAAAATCAAACCAAGAGCAGAACATTAAAAAACCAATCAAAAGAGAATATTGAATAGAGCAAAACAATTAATCAGAACAAAGCAAAATAGTGAAAACAACATTTGCCTTCAAACAGAAGATAGAAGGAAATCCCCCATATTTGCTATATTGCATACGGTCATCCTCCCAAGGGATGCTCAGACCTCTGCCCCTAATTGCTAACGTGAATGGGGAGGATGGGATGTTGGATTTCAGCCCATGCACCAGTAGGCTCACAGGAGACACTGACTGGTCTCACCGGGGGCGCTTTACCAGGAAGGGAGGCGAATTGCTTTCTTGCTCAGCCACCTAAGTTCCACCATGGCTGGATCTCATGGGATGCTGGCTGGTTCTCTTCCTGGCTCACGCCAGGGCCACTTCCCCTATTTTTAAACTAAAGGGATCATTGCAGGGCCACAGTGATGGCACAAGACCCCATATACATGGGAAAGCAAACTTGAGGGCAGACAGATGGGTATCAGGATCTTCACCATCAAGTAGGTTTCTTGTTAGAGAGAATCTGGTAGAAAATGTGGTAGCCTCTCTCAACTGCTGTGAAATGATGCGAGATTTCTCTAAGAGACCTGAAAAAAGGGTCAGCAGGCATCCAGTGAGTGGACACCATTCCACCTCGAGTTCAGGCCCTACGGAAAGCAGGGCTCCCCTCTTCCTGTAGCCTTCTCTCTCCCCAAAGGCTGCAGGCCTTGGGGGGCCTGATTGCCAATGGCAGGAGCCCAGAGTAGGACTGACCTGATCATGGTACGGGCCAAGCTCAGAAGGGCTTTCTGGTTTAATGCTCCTCTGTGACTGTTCTGGAATTCTTTTTCTTTTCTAGCCCTGGGGATTGACGCCCAGGGGCTTTGCATTAAGCTACATCCCCAGTCCTTTACAATTTTGAGGGTCTCACTCAGTTGCCCAGGTTGGGCTCAAATTTGGATCCTCCTTCCTCAACCTACCAGAGTGCTGCTCTGAAATTCTTAATAGTTTTTAAACAAGGCCCATTCATTTTCATCTTGCAAAGGGCTTCAAAAATTAAGTAGCTGATCTTCCCTGGAGAAACTCTTTTAAGGGTCCTGATGTAACTCTCAATGTTGGTTCCAGCCAGTTTGCCTGTATTTCTGAAGTGGAGTCAGATGGCTTTGCCCTGTACAAGGGGGGGGGGGGGCGGCAAGAGAGATTGTTCGTAGCTTTAGAACAAGATGCAGCCCACACCTGAGGGGCTCTTCAACAGCTGCCATGAAGTCTAAGGGGGCTGCAGGCCATGTAACTCAGGGGTGTGTGGAGCTGTGTGTCCCACAAAGATGAACAGAGAAGGAAATAGACCAGGTGGTGCTTAGGCTGAGATGTGTGTGTGGTTGGGAATTTGTGGGGGAGCAGAACAGTCAGCAGGAGAGGCTGGGACTCCTCAGAATTTTGCTTACAGGCCTGGCCTCACAGGAATGTAGCCAAACAGCCAGGTGGTAGGGAATCTCTTTAACAAGAAACATCCCATTCCTCGCCCTGATTTGTGGCAGGCCACAAATGAATATTCCTGGAAATAGGCTTCTCTCTATCCATCTGGGCATCTCCTGGACCTGTTTACCATCACTTCTTTCCTCGCCTGTTCTCCAACTCTCCTTTCCCTCTTTCCTATGATCCCTAGTAGCTCACTGGCCTCAGCCAGACAGGAGCCCCAGAAAGGGCTGGAGAGGGAAAAAGCAGATGGTTTTACTGTAAGTGGAGCCTCAGGAGTCACTGAGATCTTCCTGTGACTTGGGCTTTACAGACCCTAACCCTAAATCATCAGGGGCCCTCCCCAAGTTCCTTCCCAGCCTGGAAGGGGTCACAACTTCCTGGTACTGTGAATCTCTGTGTCCCCTGTGTGATTCTGCAGCCCTTCCATCACCCTGAACCAAGTCTCTGAACCAGAGACACTTGATTAAATACTGAAGTGGCTTATGCTTTCTCGTTAGATCTTGATAGTCTTAAAGATCTCTTGGGAGTAAGATGCCTCAACTTGCCTTCTTCCCTTCTCCTCAATTTAAATCACCTTCAGTTTCTTTACCTGGAATGGGCATGTGATACCTGTCCTACCACCCCCAAGGGACCCCTATTGCTGCTGCTCACACTTAGGAAGCAATAGGAGTTATTATTCCTGGTGGTCTTGGCATTCCTGAAGGCCTCCTTGCACAGGGTTGGCTGTATGATTTGATCCTCTGGGGACCCCTGACCCAGAAATAAACTCAAAACGGAGTGACCACTTGACTGCTGCCTGGGGATCCGGTGCAAAGACCCGGGCTTGCAAATAGTAGTGACTTTGTACTTGGAACTCAGGAGGGGAATGGTTTGGGGAGGCTGGAAAATTAGAGCCAATGGGATCATAGGTAGGGACCTGGGAGGAAGGCTACTCCTGACAATGTCCCTCTGTGGCCTTGTGGTATCAAGAGGGGTACATGGGGACACTGGCAGCCTTGATTCCCAGCTGTTGCTCCTTGGCTTTGTGGTCCACAGAGAGACTCTTTTGGGCATCTGGAAACCCTTCCCTTGCATCCTCAGCCTGCCTACAAAGCTCTGTTTTTCTCTTTGCCAGCATTTATAGCTGCTGTTGACCCTGCCAAGGCTCCTTGTACCCCTGGGGTGGCCAAGGCCTGCAGAAGCAGCTTAACAAGGAGATTGCTTTCCACTTTCTCTTCTGTCTCTGTCTTTTTGGGGGTAGGAACCAGAAGTGGTGGCCACCTCTTCCCCATGTGATCCGACCCAAGTTGCTTCTCTCTTATCCTCAGTCTCATCATCCACAAATGCCCCTAATCCATAGATTGGATGCAGACCAACTGGGCCTGCAATGTGTGCCACAGAAGCCTGGATAAGAGACCTAGACCCAAGTGCCCTCCATCAGTCCTACCTTCTTATTCCAAGACTTGTTTTCCTGTTCCCTCAATACTGACAAAGTACTGCGTGACATTCTTCATGTTCTCAGTCTTGCCAGAATCAGATTCCCTACTGCAGGGGCAAATCGGAAGTAGACAGCAAAGGAGGAAGAGGGCAATTGGTCACAGAGAAGGGAAACCAAAGGGAGATATATATTCTACATACGTTTCTCCCCCAGCCTGGACAGACAAACAGGTGGCAAGGCTTTGGGGACATAAGTCCTTCCCATTGATTTAGCAGGTGCTACCTCCCTCGCCCTGTTAAGCCCACTTGCTGCCTGAAGAGTTCTGCTCAAAGCCCCCCAATTAATTCTAAGGAAGCTTAATTACATGTGTAAGGCACAGACCTAATTATATGTATATAGACTGAGAGACAGAAGAGACACTTATGTGATTAGCATAGACTGATTTTCACCATCTCTAGGGAGGAAAACAGCACTAGAAAGATGTAATTAGGAAACATTTAGAAACTAGGCATTTGACAGCACCCTAACCAAACAGTCAGCCCTTTTCTGAACCATACCCAGCTTAGAGAATTATGGTTTAGATCAAGAATGTCTCCTCAAAACCTCATGCACCAAGAAGTGGGGCTTTTAAAACATACTGCAATCATGGGGGCTCTGTACTCAGGCACGAATGAGTTCAGAGCTAAGTGTGTTGATGGAGATGTGGGCTGACCAGAAGAGGCAGTTCGCTGGGGGTATGACCTGGGAGGGCACATCTCCCTCCTGGCTCCTTCTCTGGCTGCTTCCTGGCTGTCATGACATAAGCAGCTTTTCTCCACCCAGACCCTTGTACGATGTTGTTCCTGTGCGCAAACCTGCTGAATGTGGACTAAAACTTCTGAAATTGTGAGCCAAAATAAACCACTTCTTCTTTAAGTTTGAGGTGTTTTGTCCCAACGATGACAAAATGATTAAGATAGAGAGTAGCCTCAGTCATACTTGGAGGTTAAAAATACGGGATCCTGTGGGATGTATGTCGTTATGCCTACCACTGCAGAATAAACCTTGTAGAAAGGGCCAATAATTTACCAGCTACTCCATTCCTAGGAGCCTTTTTCCTTCAACCATAAAGCTGCCTAGTCATAATCAACGTAAGAGGAGTGGCAGCAAGTTGTGATTGTGCATGCCTGTTATCCCAGCACTCTGGGAGGCTGAATCAGGAGGACTGCAAATTCAAGCCTGCTCTGGGAAGTTTAGCAACTTGGCAAGACCCTGTCTCAAAAAAATTATATATCTATATCTAGTTATCTATCTATCTAGATCTGAAGGTATAACTCAGTTCAGAGGCCCTAGGGTCAGTCTCCAAGTACAGAGAGAGACATAGATGGAGAGGGAGAGGGATCCTAGTCTCCCAGTACAGAAAGAGACAGAGGGGGGGAGGGGGAGGGAAAGGGGAGAGCAGTAAGGGGGAGGGGAGAAGGGGGAGAGGTAGAAAGAGGAAAAGGGGAAAAAGGAGAGGGGAGAGGGAAAGGGAGGGGAAAAGGGAGAGGGAGAGGGAGGGAGAGAGAGAGAGAGAGAGAGAGAAGAGAATATCATAATGGAGTCATTCCACAGCAAAGATCATACAAATAAAGCCACAGATATAGCTCAGTGACACAGTGCCTGCCTGACAAGTGCAGGGTACCCCAAAAAACAAAAGGTCTGGTACAAAAAAAATCATGCAAATAATGATTAAGGGTGTTGACTTGAGTTCTGAGTTTGTGAAGCTGAAATGAGATATGGCATGAGGTAGGTATTTGCTTGGCAAATAACTGGTGCAGTCAAGAGCACAGGAACCTGGCATTGATACCATAGGCAGATGTTGCTTCCCAGAATTAATAAAGAACTTCAACAGGGGTGCAAGGGTTGGGGGCTTGGGGTCAGGGTTGAGATGGGGTAGCATGTGATCCTAATACATTTGGCACCACCACAGTCAAGGAAGGCTTGTCTCCCACCACCCTGGCCCCAAAGACCCTACCCCCACCACCCATGAGCATGTCACAGTAGGCCCCAGAGATGGACAAGAGATGAGGCAACATCTCTTTGTGCTTCTAGCCCACATGTTAGCCAAATGGGCTCCATAGCAGCCACCCCAAGCCCAAGTAGGTCTGGTGGAAGGGAAGGAAGGTAGTAAGCTGCCCCTTCTTCCTGGTACGCTCTTCCCTCAGCCACTTCCCCTGGCCTCAGTCTGTCATGCTACTGATTTATCTAGGGCAGACAGAGTGGTATTTTCTCTGATAGCAAAATCTGTCTGCCTAAGTCTCCTTTCATTAAGCAAAACAAACTTTCTCTTTAATATTTATTTGCTTCATTTTCTTTTGGGTTAATTATTTGCATAGGTAATACAGTCACTCTAGGGATATAGCCACAGCAAAAAGCCTCCTTGGTGCCCTGCCTGCTGCCTCCCACAGATAAGCACTGTGTGAATGTCTTATATCCTCCTCCATGACTTTGGAGGCATACTCGAGCAATCTCAGAGACATATCCTCCCTGATTTTAAAACAAGAGATAATATTCTACAATTTTATGTCTTATTTATTCCACTTAGTAGATCTGAGAGATTTTCCAGGAGAGCTCACTGAGAAATCTCTTAGGTGTCTTAACAGTTTTGGAATCTTCACCACATGGACACGGTCCACTGGTGGTCAGTTGGGTCTGACCTACTCTTGAAAAGACCCCAACCTCTGGCAATTTTGCAAGAAGTTTCATTAAAGAAATAAGAAGGAAAGACAAGCCAATGAGAGACTAAAATAAATGATCCAAGAGGAGGAAGAATAAATGAGGGCAGGAAATGGCCAACTCAATGGGTCTCCAAGTTTCCTTTCTCTTTGTTGGATGGTCATGATGACTTCCAGTGCCTCTATTGTGCGCCTCTTTTCAAATCGATGTTAAAAACTTCCCACCTGGGTCCAAGTGGGAGTAAACACCCCCAGCTTCTCTTGGCATAATGAGGTAAAGTGAGATGTTAAAAGGAAACATGAAATTGAAAGTGGAAGAAAAAAAGAAGCAAAGATGAGGAAAATCCATTGAGAAGTTGAGCGTGTGATGGCAGTGTCTCATCCTGGGACTGTGGCCACTGAGTCACTCTTTGCCTCCAGCCCTGTCTTGGCTGGGGGTGGGGGCAGGAAGCTGTCTGGAAGCCAAATGTGTCTTTGTTTTGGTCAAGAGGACTATGAGGGGGAAGCGGTTGGTGTTAGGGAGCCGTCCCTGCCTGTCAGAGCTGCTCAACTTCCAGTAGTGGTTCAACAGATGTGCTTCAGTGTAAGAAGTAACTGCCTAGCCTGCTCCCTCAGTGGTATGGAACCTGCAGACCCAAAGACATGATGTAGCCATCTGTGAAGAGCAAGAGCTGGGCTGCAGAGTGGCCCCAGTAGCCTGAGCCCTGAACCCGGCCCTCAAGCCCACCCACATCCTTAGCCCAAGCTCCACATCAGCCAGAAGAGGTAGATGTGGTTCTTCCCAGACCAGAGTTCCAAGTACACCCCCACATGCCTGCTGTCCCAGAAAATCTTTTATTTTCTGGTGCTGCCTGGGGCTATGGTGCTGCTGGAGGTCTGAATCCAGAACCAAAATAATATTAAAGTAGGACAAGAGGAGGAGGGCGTGGCAGCCATCTTGGCTATAAATGTAAACCCTGGGAGGGCTTGGGAAAGTAGAGCAGCTACTTCCCCCCTCAAAGAAGATATGTACTCACCATTCCTTCCTCATCATCGTCCTCCCTGCCTGCCCTTGCCACTTACATCAATCCTCATGTGAACATAGTGTTGACACAGATTGTCCAGGACACTAACCTCATTCAAGGACACTAACCTCATTCAAGGACACTAACCTCATTCAAGAAAGTCACGTCTGCCATGTCGTTGACCTGGTAGAATCTGGGTGGTTTTATCTGCTGGATACCATCCTTCTTCACAGTGAGTGTTTAGGAGTATCTAGGTACATTAGAAAATAGTGCCTTTATGGCCACAGTGGCATCTGGTACAGGGTCCCACACACTCTCTGGTGTCTTGGAAGGAGATGAAGTGAGGAATCCAGTGGGTATGACTCCCGGTCTAGCCACTCCCTCCTTGTAACTGGGGATAGGCAGGTACTTCTGATACCATATGAACCTTAATTTTGTCCCCTCTGCAATAGGGAGGACAATATCCTCCTTGGCTGGTGGCTGGAACAATCACACAGATCTAAGCAAAATGATGTAAAAATACCTTATAACCATGATGTTCCCTCCCTGGAGTATACAGCATGTCTCCCTGTGCTTCTCTGCCAATTCAGTTCATGCTAGTAGTTGACCAACACCGACTCTTCAGTCCCAAGTATACTTCTCAGAGCTGTGACTCTTGGTGCTCTACCTTGAGTGGTAGTGATAGTTTCAAAATAGCAATGAACTTTCTTTAAAAAAAAAAAAATGTCATCAGCTAGGTATAGTGGCCCAGGCCTGCAATCCCAGCACTTTGGGAAGCTGAAGTAGAAGTGCAATTTAGAGTCCCAGCCTAAGCAACTTAGTGAATTAGCTGTCTTAAAATTTAAGAAAAAGGCTGCAGATGTAGCTCAGTGCAAAGACCCTGGGTTATATCTCTAGTACTGCTCCCACCAAGACCTTCTTCTACTCCCACAAAACCACCTTGAAGGAGCAAACTGAAAGCAAGCAAAGAAGTAAAAACAGCAATGAGGGCCAATCAGCCGAGGTATTAGCTGCTGGGAAAGGCAGAAAGATGTCCTCACTCTGCATCCCAGTTTCTTTATCTGCAGATGAAAACTAGCACCAGCTCTTAAATTCCAGCATCTGGGACCAAAGCTTAAGACACATGCTCCAGAAAACAAATAGTTTTGGTTGTAGGCAGCCTAAGATATAAGGCCTGAACACGTACTAAGATTTCTGAGACTTTTAATAATTTATGAGTACAATAGGCAGATAATTTGAAATCTTGACAGTTCTGGAAAATTCACTCAGTAGTGATCACCACACCCCTAGTAAATAAAGCCTGGGTTTTACTCAGAGGCTTTTTCCAGTGGTTTCCAGATTGCTGGGCCTCACCCATGTACGAACACTTCCCTTTGAGCTCCAACAGAGTAGTGGAAGGCTTTGCTTTATCTTAAAAGCCAGGTGAGTCAGTGTCACAGGCTCAGTCCTTTTACTCCCAAACCTGACTGGCTGGCTTGTCCACTGCAGATAGTCAAGGAAGTTGAATATTTTCCTTAAATTTCCATCCAAACTGGGGCTGCACACCCACTGCCCATCATTTCTTGCAACACTGGACTTCCCTGCCCTTCTGCAAAATATGTTTCTCATGAGCACTGAGCTTGACTTGCACATTCAAACTCACTTTATCTCTCTCTCTCTCTGTCTCTTTCTCTCTCTTTCTTTTTTTCATTCAGACAATCTTGCTGTGGATTTCAGGCTGGCCTTGGACTTACTGTTTAGCCCAGACTGGCCTGGATCTTGCAGTGATCCTCCTGCCTTGGCCTCCCAGGTTCTGGGAGTACAGGTGTGCACTGCCACACCCCACATCTATGGCCTTTTATTTCTAGAGCCACTCCCCTCAAACACAGGTGTAGATGAGAGTATACCAGGTGCAAGTTCCAACCATCGAAGTTCTCTGGGTTCTTTTATTCATAAAATTAACCAAGGACTCCCCCATAGGGTGGAAAAATATTCATTAATATAGAGAAAGCATTGATATTTGAGCTAAATACAGTGGATTTGAATCCAAGTTTATCACTTATCTTTGTGATCAGTGGCAAGTTATGTGAAGTCCCCTTGATTCTAATATTTTTCTCCTTGCAAAATAGAGTCAATAAATCAATTATAAAAGGTTGTTGAAAGATCAAAAACAATACTGCCAAGCACTTCACCAGAATTCTGCCAAGGGGTAGGGACAAGTTAGGAATTTAATAAACCAAAATTTCTACCACTCTTTCAGGTCATACCTCATTATCAGACATATTGTAGACCAGCAGAGAGAGTAACAAGTTAGTAAACCAGATGTCTGGGCAGAAAATTTCCTGATTTATAACATTTGCCAATTTTCATGGTACTAATTTTACTTTGGCTGATAGCAAACTACCAAAGGTTTAACAATTGGTTATGAAACTGCGGAGTGTTTAGAAAGCCAAATTGGTCCAACACATCATCACCAGGCAACAAGGGACTCAAAAGTCACCACCTGTCATTCTTAGTGCTAAAGAGCTCATCCAGGGGCCAAGGTGTTCTGAGCCTTGTCTCACATTCCTCATGGTGCCCCATGGGCCATGGGCCATGCACTAAGACTGGGAGTGGGTGGCGTATTCTCTCTCATTCTCAGAAAATACAAGGTGTGATCAAAATTAGAGTGAATGTTTATATTTAAAAATGTATTACAGTAAAAGACACATTGCCATTAATCTACCTCAGACAACTCCCCATCGACTTACCCCATTGTTCTTACTACTTATTTTTAATGTTCCCTGGATTTTATTTTCTTGGGGGGAATTTAATAAACTTACATTGAGTGTATATAGTTTCCTTGGTAGTATGTTTTATTGTTTATATACATTACCAATTTAGTTCTCACAATATCCTGGTAAGTAAGATATTTCTCCTATCTAAGCCTTAACATTAGGACTTAATAAAAGGGCTGTCCAAACTCTTAATTTTTTGATATTTGTTACTGTAACATTTTTTTAAAAAAGAGAGCAAGTGGCATGCAGGTTACAGGTTGGATGTGCCTGCTAGATCAAAGAGAAGAAAGTTAAAATTTTCTCTTTTTAAAATTAGTATATTTGTGATACATAATAAACACTTCCTCATCATGAGGAGTTGGTACATATACATTTCACATCTTGATTCTTTTGCTTCTTTTTCCACTCTACTCCTTCCTATCTTCCCCCATCCCCAGGTTACCTTCCCATCTCCATATATGTCCTTGCCACTTTCTGAAGCAGTTCTGAAAGTCCATTTTCCTGAGTATAAAAATATGGCAAACTGCTGCCTAATATCATTCAAGGAAGAAGCAGGCTTGCATAAACAGGACCGTATGTCTTCATCCACCTTATTCAACAGATCTTGTACTGTGTGAATCTGATTCTTCCCCAAAGTCAAGATGACCATGAAACGTAAACGTTTTGAATTGATTCAAGACACAGAGGCAGCCACAACAGCGCAACCAAAGACATCCATGAAAAAGGACTTGCAGAACTGCTTCAGAGACTGGCAAGAACGATGAGATACATGTATTTGACATGAGAGAAATATTTTGGAGGGTGGTTAATGACAGATATCTTTTACTGCAATTAATGTTTAAAATTTAAACATTCACCATATTTATCAGTCACAGGGTAGGTTTCACTGAGAAGCTCCTTGGGACTTTAAAGATGAGCATGGTCATGATAACTCCTTATATACCTGTACAAGAGGCTTTCATATGTCCAACTTCATTGGCATCTCTGGTGTGATACAGCCAAAACTCAGAGAAGAGAAGCATCTTGCCAAGGGGCACTCAGCTTGGTACAGTTGAGTCTAGACTTGAGCATAGGGAACTCACAGGAATCTGCTTTTTGCCACCCTGCCTCCTGAGCATGAATATGTGCAGCACAGGCCCTGGTGCCTTCCACTCCCAAGGATCACGCCCCACTCACCTGGCTGGTGATCGCCTTCACGGTGACTTGGTTACCTTCTTCAGACTGAGTCTCCCTTGCAGTGAAGGCGTCCTTCTCATCTTTGACCCAGCAGGACCTCTTGATGTTATAGGGCTTGCTCATGGCTTCAATCCTTTCCCTACTGGGAGATTCCAGGAAGAGCATAGGGTCCACATCGTCCCTGCATCCCCCTTTGTACCCACCAGGCAAGGTGGCTTAACTGAGGGAGGAGCAGGAAGGAACCAAGGGCAGGAACTGGGACTTCTCAGGATGCTGTGGGGAAAGGCAGGGGACGGGCTGCACATGCTGACTGACCACTTGGAGCAAAGTGTCTTGCCAGAGACAGAGTTTGCTTCTCTTTTGTCCCTTGGAATACTAGGTCTTCGTAACCAAGAAGAACTAAGCTAATAACATCTCACAATTGTGTAACACTCTCCAACACAAAGTGCTTCAGCATCTCTGATCTCCTGTGCTCCTCACACTAAGGCTGAAAGGTAGGGATCAGAAGGCCCATTTTACAGAGAACACTAAGGCCAAGAGAAGTTAAAGCATAAGTTTTCACTGGGATCCAGGAAATGGGATAAGAAAACAATGACTATTTGGTTTTTACTTTCCTTCAGGCCTGAAGGGAGGTCACATACCACAGTAGTTCCATCGCGGCTAGAGCTTGTTCCTAATACGAATTACAGATACTCTCTTTCATTTCAGAGTGTGGAACAAACATCACAAAATGTTGTTTACACTCATCTCAACTTTAAAATTATAGCCTCAGTTGGGTGTTGTGTTTAAATCTGTTTTTTTAAATAATATTTTTTATTATGATATTACGAATTTATTTTAATGTTCTAATAGCAGTATTTTATTTGGTTTCCTTTGTCGCCCTATGTGTTTTAACTTACACACTCCCAACAGTATCTGACTTATGGCTCAGTTTATGATCATTTGACTTTAGGACAGTGCAAAAATGTACTCAAGGTCATCCTGCTTTTTACTTTCAATACAGCTGTCAATAAATCATGGTGGCTTTATTATAAAATAGGCTTTGAGTTAGTTGGTTTTGTCCCACTGTAGGCTACTATGTATTCTGAGCAAGTCTAAGGTGTGTTAGTGTTAGTAGACCAGGTATATTAAATGGATTTTCTGTAATCCCAGCTCTCTGGGACACTGAGGCAGGAGGATCACTGCAAGTTTGAGGCTAGCCTATGCTACAAAGTGAGTTCAAGGCCAGCTTGAACTACATAGTGAGACCTTGTCTCAAAAAACAAAAAGTAGTGAAAATCATGATGGAATTGTTTTCCCTTGGTAATCCCCGAAGTTCCTAGGCCTATACCCCCTGACGTCGTTCGTGGAGAGCAAAGTCCTTGCTTCTGCTGGTAGCTTTGAGTAGCCTTCGTCTAGCCTCTAGGAAACCTGCTTTGTGTTTGGCTGTGACCCAAGTCACCTTGGGCAGCTCAGTGGGCTTCTCTCTTCTCATTCCTTGTCTAGAAGCTATTAATTGCTCAACATAAATTTTTCAATTGCTTTACGTTATATGTTTTCTAGTTTCTCTGGTTCTGCTTAACACTATTGGAAGTTACTGGGGAGATAAGACCAAAATCCATACAAGAAGGAAATGCAAAATATCAACACAATCAAATTAAGATGCTCTAACTTGTCATCAGGACAAAACATCTGCCGACCTCTGGGGACTGGATTCTTCTTCAACTGTTCTAATAGAGGGGAGTAGACGTGAAATATTCTCCTTTGTTTATACCAATCAGTCTGCTTCTATTTAAAAAGAAAAATTGTGGTTCTGCTATGAACCATCAACTAAGATTCCATTGCTGTTTTCCCCTGAGGCACAGAGCCCTCCAGCTAGGCGCCAGCACAAGTTCTATCCCTGTCAGTGGCTTCGTCCTTTGATTCCATCGTACCACCTCCCCATGCAGACCATTCTAGTCCCCCAGATAATAGCTCTTCTCAGGCTATCTCTGATAACCAAGACCTGTGTTTTAAAATCACAAGCCACAGGATGGAAACAAATGTAGCTCATGGAATATAAAAGCTAAATGCATCATCAGAGGGAAGAGATGCCTTACAGGACCACAAGTGTTACAGGAAAGGAGGCTGATCTGGGCTGGAATCCAGTTTGTTTGAGTCTCACTGTGTGATCTGTGTGAGTCCCAGCAGTTCTCTGTACCAGTCCAGGAATCTGAATGCCCAGTGGGCATGCAGCTCAGGTCGCTTGGAGATGCCGCCTCTGCAGCCCCTGGGGCAAGTAGGTACTCATGAAATCCCCATTCTTGCTCACCTCATTTTATTGCATCCACTTTCCTCAGGGGCCTTGTGAGTCTCTGCAGCTCACCATCTCCATCCCCTCCCCATCCCTGCAGTACCTACCTAGAGCATGCAGGAGGAGACTGGGTATCCAGTGGGCCTGGCCATTCCCTTTTATATCTGCCCCAAAGGTCTGAGACAGCGAAACTTAAAACACACAAGAGTCCCTTAGGGCTCTGGCCTTGCCATCCAGGGCCTGACTGTATGATCCTGGGTCCCTCTGGAGGGGATCAGTGATTGCACCGAATCCAGGACATTCTCTTTCCTCCCGTTGCCCTCGTAGGGAAACTGATGACTTCAACCAGGGGCGTGGGATGAAAGCAGAAATAGAACAGCTGGGTCATGAGTTTGCCCGGTAAAGTTAAAGCTGTAACTCACTCAGCAGGAGCCCAACTCTCAGGGGGCACAACCTGGGTTGACTCAGCAGCAGCCTTTGGTGGAGATGAGCGTCAGGAACCAGTCAGTTGATGACTTCACCCCTTCCAGTGCTCAGGGTGGAAGGTCCATGGCAGATTGGACTTCACTCCTCTCATGATACCCATGATTCCCTCCAGCCTCTACAGACAGCAGAAGTCATGTGACATCCTGGGCAGGGTCGGCTCAACCCCCTAAGCTCTGCCTCTTAATTTCTCTGTGCCTTAATTCCCAGGCACTATGTGGCCCGGAGCGAGTCCCTGCACCCTGCAGTCCTCCCTGTCCCATCTGTAAAATGGGTGGCTTGGATGATGGAATCTAGAAGTCCTTTGTGCTCTGCTCAAATTTGGAGATAATCCCTGGGTCTATTGATGGAGAGTGTTTCTCCTGGCATTAGCCATCACCTGTGTCTCCACCTCCTCAGGCCCTCAGTGCATCCTTTTCCCTCTTTGGAGTAAAATTTACATAATTTAAAGTTAACCAATTACACAAGCAATTCAGAGGTATTAGTACATTTGCAATGTTGAATGACTGTCACCTTGATCTAGTTTGATGGTATTCATCAGCTCCAAATGAAACCTAGTACCCATTACAGTTTCTCCCCAGCGCCTGACACCTGCAGTCTGCTTTCTGTCTTTTTGCATATGCCTGTTCTGGACATTTTGCATAAATGGGATCTACGATATGTCACCTTTTGTGTATGGCTTCTTTTATTTTGCATGTTTTCAAAGTTCATCCATGTTGAAGCACGCATCCATGTCAAGCACATGTTTGGCTGAATAATAAATAATCCATTATAGATAGACCTATACAGATAAGTTTCTTCTTTTTCTTTCTTTCCTTTCTTCTCACCTTCTTTGCATTTATTTATTTTTAAATTGAATTTTATTTAATTTTTTTGCCACACTAGGAAGGAACTGAACCCAGGGCCTTCACACTGAGCTACATCCCCAATCTTTTAAAAAAAAAATTAAATTTTGAGACAGGGTCTCGTTAAGACACTCAATTGCCTGGATTGGGCTTGACTTTTAGGTACTCCTGCCTTAGCCTCCTAGAGTACTGGAATTACAATACATGTGTCCCATTTCAACAGCAATTTCTTTATCCAGTCATTGGGTGATGGACGTTTAAATCGTTTTGGCCACTGTGAATAATGCTGCTATGAATGTACACATACATGCACATGTATTTATTTGAACAGCCATTTTCAGTTCTTTTGGATATTTACCTAGGAGTGGAATTGCTGGATTATATGGTAATTCTGTCCTGCTTCTTGAGGTAAACCACACTGTTTACCACAGAAACTGAATCATTTTTCACTCCCACCAGCAATTCACAAGGGTTCCAGTTTTTCCATGTTCCAGCTACATACTATCGTTCTTTTTCTTCTTCTTAAATTTAAAATCCTAGTAGGTTTGGAGAGGTATCTTACTATGATTTTGATTTATGTTTCCCTAATGGTCAGTGATATTTAGGATGTTTTCATGAGCCTGCTTGTGTATCTTCTTTGGAGAAAAGTCTCTTGGAGTCTTTTTGTTGTTTTTGTACCAGAAATTGAACCTACAGCCTTCACACTGAGCTACGTCTCTAGCCCATTTTTATTTTTCTTTTTTAATTTTGAGACAAGGTTTCATTAAGTCACTAAGTTGCACAGGCTGGGCCAGAATGTGCCATTCTCCTGCCTCAGCCTCCCAGAATTCCGGGATCACAGATGTGCACTACCACGTCTTGCCCTTTGCTTAGATTTTTAATTTATTTTTTTTCTTGCTGGTTTTAAAATTGGGTGTCTTTCTGTTGTTCAGTTGTAAGCATACCTTACATACTTCCAACACTAGACCTTTGTCAAATACAGTATATGATTTGCAAATATTTTCTTCCATTCTCTAGGCTTTTGACCCAAAGTTGTTGTTGTTGTTGTTATTACTATTATTATTTGGTCTTTTTGAGACAGATTTTCATTATGAAGTTCAAGCTATCCTTGAACTCACTTTGTTGCCCAGGCTAACCTTGAACTCACAGCAATCCTCCTGCCTCAGCTTCCCAAGTGCAGGGATTATAGGAGTGTACCACCATGCCTGGCCTCCAAAGATAGTTTTGATGATGTCCAGTTTATCCATATTTTTTATGTCACTGGGCCTTTGGTGTCGCATTTCAGAAAACATTGCCAAAGTCAAGGTCTTGTGTGTCTTCTTCTAAGTATGATATAGTTTTTGTTTTTATACTTGATTGTTAATTTCATGATTTGCTCTTGCAGAGAAAGGAACCACCTGAGAACAGAGCCAGTTTCCTTGTTTTGTCTTTCTGGATTTGGGAAGCAGCTGTTTTAAACCCAAAGGACCTTTTATGTGATACTTACAAATGCTTTTTGGTTATCTCCTGCCCCTTGCAGGAAACTCCTTAAAAATGTATCATTGTATTCCGATAACTGAAACCTAGCAATGAAGAATCATATTCGTCAGCAGTCATGACACTGACCTATCACCAAGCTGCTGCTCTGCCTGAAAACCTAACACGTGACGACAGACCTCATTTCTCCCAGGCAGTGCCTCAGTTTCCCTAAAGGTAAAATAGAATTTTGGTTGAGATCGACTCCAAATATAACTGTTGTCAGTCTCTGGGCATGAGGAGCCCAGAGCTTTGTGGTGCTATTCCCCCAAGTCTGATCACCTAAAACAGGGTTGGTTTTTGTTTTTGTGTTTGTTCTGTGGTGTTAGAGATGGAACCTAAGGCTTTGCTCATGCTAGGCAAGTGCTCTACCACTGAGCTGAACCTCAGCTGACAGGGTTGTATTTAATATCCTTTGTGGTAAGAATTTTCATGGCAGATTCTTGTGCTCTGGTTCATAAACAGACAAAAGTAGTGGATCTCTGTAAGATAAGGCAGGAGAGCTCGTCCCACACGATCTTCCCTGAGCCTTTGAGGGCAGTGCCCAGACACCAGGAGCCGGAGCGGGGTGGTGATGCGTTCATTCTCAGGACACTTTCCACCCAGCCTGGGCCCCAGGGTGCTTCCTGTTTATATCCACATGGCCATTAGCCCCTGGATCGGCAGGAAGAATCCAGTACAAAGAAACAGGGCCCTGCCTCACAGTGATCCTGGGAAGGGACAGTCTCAGATGGGGTCCAGTGTGGCAAGAGTTGGCCCCTTGATCTCCCGTTCTCTCCCCACCCACTTCCTCCTGGTGGTTTCAGCTTCTCAAAGGGGGCCTTTTAATGTCCAGAATCCCAGAAATCTCCATGTCAGAAAATGCACTGCACTGCAGAAAGTCTCAGGGAAACTGTCAAGCGAGAACAACCTTCTAAGAGCAGGTGGGCACATGCACTGCTCTCTGCCTTTGAAAACAGAAATGGATAGAACCACTGACTCAGGGTGCTGGGGAGGTCTGTGGTGTTCTGTGGAAAGCAAATAGACTTGAATCTGCAGGGGAAAATTCCCTGGAGTCATGGTTGTTGTCCGTACAACAATAATAACAAAGAGGTCCTGTGCTCACTCGTTCATTTTGATCCTTTCAACAACCTGCAAAGGTGGGTGGGGCTGACGAGTCATGGCCTCCTGCTAGCTCAGAGGCTCAGAGAGGTGAAGCAATTTGCCCAAAGACACACAGCTAGTCATCATCTGACACAAGGCTCCATTGTTCTTTCTAGCACTTATGTCACCTAATAATGTTTTATAGACGTATTAGATCATTTTTTGCAGTTTCCCTCTTTAGTATGTAAGCATGTTGAGGACAGGAATTTGAAAAATCAAACAAATTTTATTTTCCTCTTTCTTTCTGGTGGTACTGGGGATCGAACCCAGGAGTACTCTATTACTGAGCAACATCCCCAGCCCACCCCTTTTTTATGTTGAAACAGTTTCACTAAGTTACCTAGGTGGGACTTGAAGTTGTGATCCTCCTGCCTCAGCCTCCCAACGTTGATGAGATTATAGGCATGAACCTCTATGTCCTCTATGTCTTTTTCCTTGTATATATACAACACACGATACAGAGCACCTCTGTGACCAGTCATGTGAGGGCATTTGCTCCATCAAGCAATTGCCTATTTTCTGCGAGCACCAGCATTCTATAATTCACCTCACTTCTAACAGCCCTTCACTAAAGATTCAGTCCATTTCACTACTCCCTAGCTCCAAATGCCCAACACAAGTAGAAGTTGCCCCAGTTACCCACAACTTCTGTCCCAGAGATCCCCAGAGATTCCATGACCCTCTTTTTGGGTTGGATCATTTGTAACCGTAACTCAGAATTTTGAAAAAACAGTTTATATACTATTGTTCTCTCTGTCTCTCTGTCTCTCTCTCTGTCCCTTCTAAGTGGTTCTGGGGATTAAACCCAGTGACTTCACACTGAGCTACATCCCCAGCCTTTTTTTCATCTTGAGACAGAGTCTCACTAAATGGCTAAATTGCCCAGTCTAGACTCAAACTCACAGTCCTCTTGCCTCAGCCTTCCAGAGTGCTGGGATTATTTAAGAATGCTCCACCACACACAGCCCCTATTGCTGATTTACCGCAAAAGCTATTTTAAAGGACACAAGTGAAGAGCCAGAGGAGGAGATACACAGGGTGAGGCTCAGTTCTTGTTGGGCTGGGGAGCGCCAGTCTCCTGGCACTTGGATGTGCTCTTGATCACCAGCCAGGAAGCTCTCTGCACCCTGTGGTTCAGGGATTTTCATGAGGCTTCATCACTTAGCAGGATGGATTATTAACTCAGTCTCCAACCTTTCTCCCTTCCCAGAGCATGGGGGCAGGGCCAGAAGTTCCAGGCTTCTAATCACAGTGTGGTCTTCCTAGTGAGCAGCCCCCATCTAGGGGCCCACCGTGGGTGGCCTCATTCGAACAAAAGATGCTCCTATCACCCAGGAAGTCACAAGGATTTAGGAGCATTGTATCGGGAACCAAGGTGAAAGATCAAGTAAGAGGATAGAAGATGCGTCTGGCAGTCTTAGCTCTCAGGAAATTAATCACAAGGGTGTTAGGCGCTCTGTGCTAGCCACTGGGGGCAGAGACCAAATAAATATTTCTTATTACTACACCCCTGATGGCTTTACTGAAAGGCAGTAGAAAGTGATGGTCAAGAACTTGGACTCTGGAGCCAGTTCCCTGGACTTAGGCCCCATCTTTGCCTACTGACTAGCTCTGTGACTACTCTGTGCCTCAGTTTTCTTATCTGTAAAATGGGGGTAACAGTGGTACTTACCAAATAGGGTTGTTATGAGAGTTACACAAATTTATATATGAGAAGGGCCTGGCACCCATTTGGCCATCAGTAAATACTGAATGAATGAAAGGCTGATCCATGTGATGGAGACAATGACTGGGTGCTGTGTTCAGTCTGGGTGGTGGCTGAGATGGGAATCATTCCTGGAGTCCACATCCAGAAACCCTGGACTTGGCATATACATTGGTTAGGTCTACCCCACTCCACCCCTTCCTTTCCTCAGTTTCTTTGTTCAGCTCTTTATCTGTTTCTCTCCAAGAAACTAGCACAAATATCAAATAAACTAGATGCTTTCTCCCACCGAGGAATTTGCGTGGTCCCTTGGCCTCCAGGAGGGAAAGGAAGAGCTGAGTCAGCCCAGGGAGGAGGGAGAAGACACAGAGAAACAGGTGGCAGGTGAAACTGTGATTAATCCTGAGTCCCCACTCCACCCACCCCATGGTGGAACCAGGGCCCCAGACTTTGGATGGAACCAAGGTCTCAGTCAATGTATGTCAAAGTAAATTGGACTGAATGAGGAAACCAAAGCATGAGATGTCCTGCTGGGTGGCAGGCCCCAGTCTGGGAACCAAGGACTCCTGGAGTAGCCTCTTTTCTAGGAATCAAAGAGGTGGCTATGCACTGTTCTACACACTGAGTGCATAGCAGTGAAAAGAATGAACAGAAATCCTGACTTCAAGCAGGGAGGGGCAGCGAGCAAACTGGGTAGGCTGTCAGGAGCGGTAGGTGCCCCAGGGAACAGTGCTGCAGGGAAGGGGGCTGGAGTACTGGGGGAGGCACTGTGATCCTAAACAGGACTCTCTGAAGGGTTACATTTGGGCAGAGACTGGGTGGAAGCAGGGAAGGAGATGTGAAAGGACCTGGAAAGAGCGGTCTGGGCGAAGCCAACAGCCTGCACAAAGGCCCTGGGGTTGGGCGGGTGTGGACACTGGAGAAACAGCAGGGAAGTAGGGTCAAAATGACCAGAGGGAAGGTGGAGGGTGGGGAGACTTTAGAGTTAGTGGGTGTTCCTGATGGGGGATTTGAGCAGAGCCATGGGCGGTCTACCTCCTGCTCATCCCAGGCATTGGCCCCAGACCAGTCTGGGACACAGTTGGTCTTCCAGACTGGGCCATGGAAAGCCCAGGCCTTGGTTCCCGTGTTCTAGCCTCAGTGTTTCTCCATTGCATCTGGGGAAGACAGTTCCAATGGGTCCTGATAGCAGGCTGCAAACTGATACCTATGTCCCCCTGCCATTTAGAATAGGCTTACAAACCCCAACTGTTATTAAGAGAGAACAGGGTCCCAAGCAGAGGTGTATACCAGGATCTCCTCAGGAACTCAGTAGGTTGCAGATTCTGCCAATCTGTAGGCATGAAGTCTTAGGAATCTGCATTTTCACAACTTCTCAGTGATCCTTAAGTTTGGTCACTTTGACAGTAGGTAGTCACTGGAAAATGCATGATGAGTCTCACGGTTGTAGACAAGTAGTCATTTTGCCTCCATGTCTTCATCTGTGTCATAGGGATACAGTCTTTTGGGGAAAGTTCTAGAAATAATGTATTTCAGATATAGTTGATACTCAGTAAATTATACCTATCATTTTTATTATAGTTTATTATTATAAAACTCTCCCTTGCCTTCTAGTCTCCTCCCCTGGAGGATGGGTCCATCTGTTTTTTGGAGGTACTTAAGGCACAATGGGAAAAACCTTCCTAGTTGGTTAACTGGACTGAAATCTCAGCTCAACCACAGAGCCAGCAGGTAAAGTATTTCAAACCCCTAGGTTTCAAACTTCTGGCCGCATTCTCGGAGGTATCAACCCATTCAGGAAACCCTGCCTGGTGCCAGCAGCCCTGAGCTGGCTTCCCAGGAAGTGAGCAGAGAGGAAAGTGTACAGGAAACTACAAGAGGGCTGTCAAACAAATGATGAGAATGAAAAGTTAGAAGCAACCTAAATGTCCATCCAGAAGGGATTAATTAAATAAAATGTAGTATTTCTGTACAATGGAATACTTCTTGAGGCTATACATCGATACTGAGTGACATGCAGCAAAGGCCTGCAACATACTGTTGAGTTTTTCTTAAAAAGAAGGTTCTAGAGCAACTCAAATCCAGTTTTGCAAAACGGAGCTTCTCAGATCACTGAGAATCTGATCAGGAGAGTTTATCTGAAATGATACTGAGCCAGCTGAGGCACTGATAAGCTCTGGATAGTGGAATTTCAGGTGATTTTTAAAAGAAATCTTCTTTGAACTTAACAGTGTTGCTTGAAGTGTTTTTTTTTTCCAATGAAGACTATTTTTAGTATCTGAAATTATTTTTAAAGAAAAAGAGGAAACAAATACCAGTTGATGCCAAGAGGCACCCCTTGGTTCTCCACCCCCAGTGGTGGTGGGAGGGTCCTTCCTGGAGAGCTGCAGAAGGCACATTCTCAGCTGTTGTTTGCCACAGAGGAGGAAGGAGGAAGGGGATCAGTGGCTTCCCGGGAGAGGTACAGCTGAAGCCTAGCAGGTGCACCGTGTGATCCTTGAAGACTAAACATGGGCTTGGAGCCTGAGCCTGGAAATAGCCACTTGTCCCAGAGACCCTTGGAATTCCGCAGGCTCATCTTAGGGAGAGGAGCACCCACGCAGGTGGCCTGGAGGCTTTCCTGCTGGTTCTGAAACAAGATGGGACCTAAGACAGGCTCTTGCACGATAAGTCTCCTAATATAGGTCCAAGAGGAACCTCGGATCTGATCAGAGACATCTCAGGGTCAGTTCTGCTTGAAGAGTCTTTGTTTCCCAACCAACTGGACATTTGCTAGTGAATGTGAATTCTCTGGGACCCCTGAAATATAGCAGTCAAGTTGTTGAAGACACTTACCCAGGTCTTATGTCATATATATAGACAGAGACAGAGAGACAGAGAGAGAGAGAGAGAGAGAGAGAGAGAGAGAGAGAGAGAGAGAGAGAGATTAAAAAATATATACACACTTCAGGAAAAGAGAAACTAATGTGTGTATACATTTTTTGCAGACTCTGTATATGCTGTGTTCTCAGACTTCTGTCTCAGCTTGATTTTACTTGGGACTACAGTACCATTTTCATTTTATTATCTTGAAAATATCTAGAAAAATCTTTCTTTTCTTTTTTCAGTACTGGGGATTGACTGAACCCAGGCCTTTTACCTGTTTTGTTTGTTTGACTTTTAGACAAGGTCTTCTAAGTTACCCAGGCTTGGTTTGAACTTGCTATTCTCCTGCCTCAGCCTCCCAGAGTGTCCAATTTTTAAATCCCCTTCTCCTTTACCTCTCCAGCCATCCTGATATCATTGCTGTTTGTCAAGTGTGCACATTCTTCTTTTTCTTTCTTTTGCTTTCCAAGAATCTCTCAAAGTCGTATCAAGCCCAGCATCTGGAAAGACTGGTCGATTCAAACCCTGGCTCAGTTGAGTAAGTTCTCATCCAATTGTCCAGCACGTGCTTCAAGGCATTCTGTGTGAGACCTGCAACCAGGCTGCTACACACTTTGGTCTTGCTCTCTTGCACTCTGTGAGGACACTATGTCCCCCACAAACCCACCATAGGGAGTGTGACATTATGCTGGGCACTCAGTGCTGTCTCCGACCACCTGCTTCACAAGAAGGTTTGTGAGAACCAGTTGGGGTAGAATGTGTGGGAGGATGTTGCAAAGTGTAATTTCCTGTATGGCTGGGACCCCTGGAACAGGGAGTCAGCAGAATACAGGGGTTAGCACAACTGCCCCGCCACCAAGCCCCAGCCCTACAGCTCCCTAGCTTTGCTCTGAGCCATGTTTTGAAACTTTATTCTTAGTTATCCCACCAGCGCACAAGAGGCACAAAAATCACCCTACTGTGTTTTCTTGGGGGGCAGGGGAGGGAGAAGAAGGGGTTGCTAGAGATGGAACCCAGGGCCTCATACATGCTAGACTTGCACTCTATTGCTGAGCTACACCCCCAGTGTTTTGAGTGTGTCCTCTCAAAATTCATGTGTGGGAACCTTCGTTCCTCAAGGCAGCAGTGATGGGAAGCAAAGCCTGATGGGAGGCATATGTGTCGTGAGGTAGATAAATATTCTCTTGCCTGAATGGGTTGGTGATCTCTGGCGACTCTCTTTTCCTCTTCCCCAAGTGCCTGCTTGCCCTTCTGCTTTCTACCCTCAGTTAAAGCAGCATGGAGTCCACTCCAGGAGCCAAGCAGAGGTAGGTGCCATACCCATGGACTTTCCAGCCTCTGAATCAAAAGTCAAAGTCTTGGGTATTCTGTTATAGCAATAGGAAATGGACTAAGACCCACTGATACCACACATGTGGATGAAATGAGAAAAGCCATTCTTCTGGGACATGGTAAGTGCTCAGCAGGTGTCAGTGCTCACTGCTGTCATATGATACCTGATTGCAGATCTTCTAGATGTCCCTTTCCTGCTCTCCTGACCCCGTATGCCAGGTTTCAGCCTTGGGGCTGGAGAGAAGGAGCCATGGTCTATCCATCTTATCAAAGACTGAAAGGCCTCAGGAGAACCACCACATTGTAAACGACCTTTCTTTCTATCATGATGTTCTGTGAAGTCAGTTTGGGCAAGAAAATCAATTCTGCTTCACCCTCCTTCTTCTCACTTGTTTTCTGTAGATGACAAGAAAAGTAGAGTGCCCTCGAGTGATGGAAGCCAGGTCCTATCACTGTCATCCCAACTGCAGGAAGGCAGATTTCTGTGCTCTTGAATTTCCATTTTCTTGGGGCATGATTAAGAGTACTTCATAGGAAGAAACCCTCTTCCTTCTGGTCCCCAGCATATCTCCCTGGGACTGTGCAAAAACTTCACACTGAACTCCTGGATTCCCATGGCTTCTTCCACTCCAGTCAGCTTATACCTCAAATTTAGCACAGCCTATTATCCAGACCAGCAACGAGGTGTCCTGCCCACCATTTGTCCCCAGGGTTGGCATGTTTGTGGGTGAGAAGGGTGAATCAGTGAAAGGATGAACACATCCTCCACGCTGCCTATCAGGAGCATATCTCCATGGGTACATCACTCTGCTGCTTTGGTTCCCATGGCTCCCGCTGCGGGTGAACGTTAGGGACAGGAGGGCCTCTCAGGATGGAGGTCAAGGTCTTTCTTCTCTTCTTCTGCCTCAAATGTGTTTGTGGGTTGACCAAGCTTGACAACTTCCCATGCCTCAAACATGACCTCTTTATCTAGCTTTCGGACACTAGGGATATCTACCAAGATCACTTGTCCCCAGCACAGACATCCTACCTGCTAAAATCTACAAGTCCTGGACAGACCCCTGACCTCAGTCCAGCATATTCTCTCTCCCCCCTCCCTACTTCCCTGTGTGCACAGGCACGCACACTTTGGGTCCCGTGGCTCTTTTGATTTGCAGGGGCAGGGTGGGGGGAGTTGCTACTTTGAATCTGACTCAGAGTTCTTCTACCACTGAGCTACACCCCATACCTTTTTTTCTCTTTTTGATACAAGGTTTCATTATGCAGTTCAGGCTGACCTTGAACTCACATGGTAGCCCAGGCTGGCCTGGAACTTGCAGCGATCCTCCTGTTTCACCCTCCCAGGTGCTGGGATTACAGGTGTGTATCACCACATCTGGCTAACCCCAATCCTTTTAATTTTTTTTTTTTTTTATTTTGAGATAGGCTCTTGCTAAATTGCCCAGGTGGAACTTGAATTTTCAGACTTCCCACTTCAGTTCCCCAGAGTGCTGGGATTATAGATGTGCACCACCAGGCCCAAATTTTGTTTCTTTTTAAAGGAATTTACAGTGGCTAATATAGATCTAGACCTGAGTCTCAATTTGGTTTTTAGAAATGCTGATGGAGCCCAGACCCAGTATATATAAGCTGGGCAGTATATATAAGCTGGGCAGTATATATAAGCTGGGCAAGAAGGCCAGGAAGTGGTAGACAGCATGAAGCATGCAACTGTTGAAGCCCAGAGAGGTTACAGAGGCAGCACAGAGGGGAACCGCTGGCCCAGAGGGATCAGCAAGGATGCAATATAAAGGTCGAGCAGTATGTACACTGGCTGGGTAGGGAAGGAAGGGCACAGTAACACAGTACCAGGCCCAAGCAGAGGTGGGGGGTGTGATCAAGGGTGACCAACACCATCCATGGCTTCTCAGATAAGAACTCTGCACACGCCTGTAATCCTCAAGCTCTGGAAAACTGAGGCAGGAGAATCACAAGTCTGAGCCCAACCCAGGATACTTAGTGACTTAGGGAGACCTTGTCTCAAAATTAAAAATTCAGAAAAGGCCTGGGCTTATGGCTTGGTACAAAAGCCCCAGGTTCAGTTCCCAATATGCATATGTATAAAAGTGCTAAGTTCTAGAAACCTGGCTTAACTCTCCACTGTGACACCTCACTTCCTCTCCCTGAGCTCTTCTTCTTCATTTGGAATGGTAATAGAGGAGTCCCTTGGTGTCATGGGAAATCAGTTCCAAAACCCCTCTTGGATATCCAAATCCATGGATGCTGAAGTCCATTATATGAAGGGGCCGAGTACTTACATGTGCTCTACATACGTTCCCCCAGATATTTTAAATCTTCACTAGATGACTTATAATGCCTAGTACAACATGAACACTATGTGAATAGTTGGTACTATTTAGGAAATAAAGACAAGGGGGAAAAGTCTGTACATGTTCAATAAAGACACACTTAAATATTTTCAATCTGTGTTTGGTTGAATCCTTAGATGTAGAGGACTGTAATATCAGTCTCGTGAGGTTGTTAAAGAGATGCAGGGATGAGAGTGGACAAAACCTTATCTGATTATTAGCAGAGACTAGTTGCTCAAGCCTAGATATCTGTGAGTTCTAATAAGTTATTTTTTGTTGATTTGTTTTTGCAGCAATGGGAATTGAACTCAAGACCTTGCAACTGTGAGACAAGTGCTGTCCCACTGGGCTAAATCCCCTGCCCAAAGTCTAAATTCTCTGGCTGCAGAGACTGTGTGTGGGTCAGTCCCACACCCCACAGGCCAGCATAGAGAGGTGCTCAGTACCTGCCCTCAGGCAGAGCCTGATCTCAGCCCAGCTCCTGGGGTCAGAGGGCAATCAAGAGAAAGTCACACTGTGGACCCTGGGCGTCATCTATGTCTCTGCTCCTCAGAGGCCTCACGGAGAGGCACATTCTGTACACCACTCCACAGCTGATAAAGAACATGCTAGGAGCAGGCTGGTAGGTGAGAAACTGGAGACCAGTGTTGGTGAACTGGCTCATATATTAAAACAGGCTCTTGGGAAATAACTGTGGCATTGAAGGATTTGGGTTCTGATGTTATGGAGGAGAGTCCCTGTGAAACAGACTTGGTTTCCTTTTGCTGTCTTCCCTCATAATCCTCCTTTTCCTTTCCTTTATAGGCCTTTTTCTTCCCATCTCCTGGTTTCATGCCAATTGGCATCCATCAGAACCTAACATTAACTTCTCAAAAGCCATCACCCTGGGAAGTCAAACATCCTCTAGAAGACACACAGATGCACTCACAGGGGCTGAGTGTCAACAGCCGCGTTTTCCAGGGGCCAGTGGATAACCAAAGACTGACCTCAAGCCCAAAGTGTTGCCTGAGTCCTCTGAGGGATTACTACATCGACTCTACAATTAATTTTTTAAAGAAAAACAGCTTTTTATATTAATAACATTATTAAACAGATATATGTGTTATATATGTGATATATATTAATAGTTAGTAATATACCCAAGTGGGACATATTAAAAGCAGGAACATGGGCAACAGGGGCAAATCAGGAGGTGCAGAGGATTTTAAAGCAATTTTTAAAAACTGGCAGAAATCATTCAGCTTTTTTACTGCCCTGCCCTGACAATTATGAACAATGTCAATGATAAGTATTTCTCTCTGCTCAGAGGATCATCACGGCTCACCTACCCTGGTTTTTTTTTTTTCTTTCTTTCTTTTTTTATCAGTACCAGGGATCAAATTCACAACTGTGTACTTACAAGGCAGGCACTTATGCCGCTGAGCTAAATCCCCAGCCCCACATACCCTGTTTGAGATGCCACTGTAAATAACAGCATTAACGATGCAGCAAAAAAACATGGAAAATGTGTTTTTTGTTTTAAAGGAAGAAATCGAAAGGCAGGAAATTCTAACACAGGCAATGAACTATGAATACATCACAGTGAGTGAAATAAGCAAGACACAAAGGACAAATATTATAGGATTCCATTCATATGAGGTCTCTAGAGTAGTCAAATTCATAGAGACAGAAATTAGAATGGCGGGAACCAGGGGCCAGAGAGAGGATGGGGAGATGGTGTTTAATGAGGAAGGAATTTCAATTTGAGAAGATGGAAAAGTTCCAGAGATGAATGTTGGTGCTGGCTGTGTAACAATGTGAATGTGCTTAACGCTCTTAAAAATGGTAAACTGTAGATTTTATGTGCATTTACCAAAGGAAGGAGGGCTGGGCATGGCGGCATAGGCTTGTGATCCCAGCACTTGGGAGGCTGAGGCAGAAAGATTGTAGCGAGTCTGAGGCAAGCCTGAGCTACATAGTGAGACCCTATCTCAAAAAATAAACAAATAAAAAAGGACTGTAGGGCAGTTAGGCACAATCCTGGCACCAGACATACAGCATCAGTGAAGAACGGCCGCACAACTCTGACCGTCCTTCATCGTGTGACCTTGGACAACTCACACTGAGGTCCGCAGCCTCAGTGTCCTGCTCTGGCAAGTGGATTGGCAATTTCTATAGCACCAGATGAGCCACCTTTGGCTAAATAAACCCATCCAGGTAATTTGTTCTGGAGAACGTAATTTAAGAAGTTGTTGGAGCAGAAGTATCTTCAGACCAGTGGGCAACGAGCCCCCAGACATCAGCCAGAACAGAGGCTGGGATGCCTGAGGAGACAAAGCATGGGATCCCATTTGATTACTCTGGTTGCAAAAGTTCCTTCCCTCCTGCTTTTCTGAGACCTTCAGGCAGCTACTCTTGGGGTTGGCTGATCGGATCTGTTCAAAGGGCTCGAGGCTTGGCTTGGGGGAGATCCAAAGTGCTGCCCACCATACAGCCTGGATGGTAGAGGGAGCTGCAGCTGGTCCTCAGCCACCATGGCACAGTTCGGGGAGGAAGGAGAGCCTGGCGTTGGGCCAGCGTGCACACTTACATAAGGAACACTGACTTCCTGCCAGAGGGAATAAAAGCATCGGCAAAACACACAGCACCCCTCCCCTTGTGGGGCTTACATTTTAGTACCGGATGTGGAAAGTCTATAAGGAAGTAAATGTTTGGTATTTCAAATAGTAATAAGTGAAGCCAAGGAGAAAAACAAAACACAGTCAGTCAGAGGGGGATGCAGTTTGGGTGAAGTGTGGTTTGATGCAAGGCAAGTATCTAACATGATGGAATTTGATATGAGCCCTGGAGGAAGTGCAGGGAGGAAAACTGGGCACAGGCTATAGCAAGTGCAAAGGCCCTGTGGTAGGCATGGAGCTAATGGGATTGAGGGACAGTGTTTTGGGAGATAAGGTCATAAGGAACAGAATGGGGGGTTGATAGCACATCAGTGGCCTGATAGGGGGTTTTCTGGACCTTGGGAGTACTGGAGTGGCTTAGCAATAGCAAAAGGATACAATTTGACTTAAATGGCTGCAAAATCCTTCTGCTGGGAGTGGGAAACAGCCTGAAGGAGCATCTGCCCCAGCAAGGATGGCTGTTAGGAGGGGAGAGAGATACCCTCAGACCCAAGTTGCTGTGGTGATGGGAAGAGAGGGATCGTGTTAGATGCTGTGGACAGAATGGGGCCATCTTTCCAGACTCTTCCAGGGCTATGCTTTAGATCTCAAATGCCCTCCCAAATTCTCATGTGTATAAACACTGATTGGATTGTGGCAGTACTGTACCCTTAGTAGATTCAGCCATTGATGAACTCACAGCTGCATGCTGTGTTAGAGGTGGGGCCTGGCTGGAGGTGGTCACCGTGGCCCTGCCTGGAGGGTGTGTTCTTATCCCCAGCCCCTCCCTTCTCTCGCTGCTCCCTGATCTCAGCTGTCCTCCTCCCAGTCTCTTCCACCACACCTGTTGTGCCTTACAGCCAGAGGGCCATGGACTAAATCCTCCAAAAACTGTGAGCCAAAATAAATCTCTCCTCATTTAGGTAGTGGGCATTGGGTATTTTGTCCCAGAGATGGAAAAGTAACTCAGACACTTGGTTAGTTCTGCCCAAACCTTCTTTGTGATTCTGGCACTCACCTGCCACCTCATCCTGAAACCACAGTCAGTGTTAGCATCTCTGTCATTGTCACCCACTGCTTCCAGGGATCACTGAGTCCAGCTATGGACCGAATTCCCACCTCTATGTCCCCCAAACACCTGAGTGTGAGGTGCCTGACGACCATGAACACCAGCACCCCTCAGAGTCCAGGTTTCCCCTTGCCCCTCTCTCACTGAAACCAAAGTGTCCTAGGGTCGGACTCCTTCTCTACCACTCATTGCCTGGACCCCTACCAACTACCAAGATCTCTCATCCCCAAATTCCAACCACCTCCTGATTGACCTTCCTCCAGCCTGACCCTGGAAATACTCCTTTTACTTCCAAAAGGTTAGATTGGAGTTTCTAAAAGGATAGGTAGACACTCCTCATCTTGCAATGTGGTTACATCCCAATTAATCCATTGTAAGTGGGAAATAAGTAAGTTGAAAAATCATTTGATATACCTAACTGCCGAATTTCCTAGCTTAGCAAATGCGACACATTTATGGAGTGTTGAATGTTTCCCCTTGTGAACGAGAGGCTGACCAGTGCTACAGATCCTATGGCATGTTACTATCCTGGGGAAAAGATCATAATTCAAAGTACAACTTTTAGTGAATTCATATCATTTTTGCATTATTTTAAAGTTGAAATATAGCATACAAGGGAAGGTCTGTATGAAGAATGACTGCTGATTTGGGTAGGCACGATAATTGTATTTTGCTTTTTTTTTTTTACTAGTACATGTTTGCAGTACACACAGTTTGGAATCATCTTGGGGACATGTGTACATGGACATAATACAACTCGTTTCTTTTTTTTTATTTTAATGCCCTTCCTTATCCTCTCCTTCTTTCTTCATTTATTTCCCCTTTTCCCATTTTCATTCATGTTAATGTTAGCAATCTTAGTTCACGTTTATGACATATAATACTTACATTCATTGGGATATTAGGTTCCTGTACATGCTTTAGTTTTCAAAGTTTTTATCTGGTACTAGACATAATGACACATGCTTGTAATCCCAGTACTTGGGAGGTCAAGGTAGGAGAAGTGCCAGAAATTCAAGACCAGCCTGGACTACACAGTGAGTTCAAGACCAGCCTGAACTACGTAGCAAGACTCTGTCTCAACCAACCAAACAAACAAAACAAAACAAACCCCTCTCTGTTAAAGATTCATTCTGAAATATTTGTGGCTGAAGTGATAGGATATCTATTCCCTATAAAATACACCCTCAAAAAAATTTTTTTGAGACAGGGTCTCACTGTGTTGTCCAGTCTGGCCTTGAGTTCATTATGTAGCCTAGGCTGGCCTCAAACTCAGCAATCCTCCTGCCTCAGCTCTCAAGTGCTGGGATTACAGGCGTGCACCTCCATGCCTAGCCACCCTCAACAATTTATAAACACAAAATTTTAAAAGAAGAAAGGAGAGAAGAAATAAGGCCAGTTCTCTGCCGGTCAATTTGGGTCAATTGAATCTGGCATACGAGGAGCCACTGGTCCTAGTCTCTCTACCTTTTGTAGATTTGGAACCTTCTGTGATTAAAAAAAAAAAAAAAAAGCAACACAAATAGAAGACCTCAGTAAAGGTAAAATACTTTCAGAGAGTTTGTAATGTAATAGGTCATGTGTTGCCCACTTTATAGCCTACTAGTATTGTTCAAAATTCCTGGATTACAATGTTAAAAAAAAAAAGTGGTAATATATACTTGTAATCTCAGGATGCTGATAGGCTGAGGCAGGAGAATTGCAGCAAGTCCAAGCGCGGCTTGAGCAACTTAATGAGACCCTGTCTCAAAGTAAAAACTAAGTAGAAAGAAAACAAAATGAAGTAGAACTGGGGATGTAGTTCAGTATGAAGCCCTGGATTCAGTTCCTAGTCAGGTGGGGGAGACCCACAAAACCAAACAAAACCCCAGACAAAATTTAGTTGGTTTTATTATTGATTTAAGTCAATAATAAATGCCTATGGACAGAGCAACCCCTTACTTCCTGGACCAGTGTGGATGCCTCCAACTCCCCCTCTACTGACACCATTCCAGCATGTTTACCCTGGTCCTGATCGCATCATTCCTCTAGCAACACTGCTTGCTTCCCAGGGAAGCCATGGCCCTTCTCATTGCCTCAGTACCTTTTCCCACGTGGTTCCCTCTGTCCAGAGCATCTGAGTTTTTCACCTGTGAATTTGTGCTTTTTCTTGGTCTCAGTACCACTTCCCCTGGAAAGCTCTCCCTGACCTCCCTGCCCCTTGTCTCAGTTTCTGTCCTGCCTCCTCGTGGCCCGGAAGGCCCATCTACACTCCTATCTGGAAGGGTAGGGACCAAGTCATTTGTTTGCTGTTCCATTGTCAGAGCCTGATGCACAGAACAGCCAGTAAATACTTCTTGGCTATGCACCTGTGATTTTGTTATTTCCGTTTTGCTCTGAAGAAAACTTATTCTCTCACTACTCAGTTCCCTTACGCGTCTTGGGAGCCAGTGCTTATTAACTGTTCAGTGGCAGTTTGAAGTCTGATATCTAGCTTTAGGGCAAAGGCCACTCAACCAAGCCAGAGCTTGGGAGCCTTAGATGTCGAGGATGCAAACCCTTTGCCAGGAAGAGATGTCCCCTCCCTCATAGTTTACCTAAGGGCCTCACAAAGTACAGCTGCAGAGGGTGAAGTCCCAGGTGCCTCCAAGGTACTCAGTTGGACATGAGAATCATTTGGGGACCCGGGCCTCACACCCCAACTAACTTATTAGTCCCTGGGACCAGGTGGCTGTGGTGTTCAAAGTTCCCCAAGTGATTCCAATGTGTTTCTAGGCCTGAGAACCATTGACTTCCACAGAAACCAGTTTGAGGGGAAAACACTAAGTGCCAAGCTTCACCTGCTGTCTGCTGAGTGCATTTAAGGCCAGACTAGGAGCTGGAGGCCGCGGCTCTCTGCCAGGTGAGTGACAAGTGCGTAGTAGCCTGTCTGTCAGGGTGTGTGTGTATGTGTGTGCGTGCGTGAGTGCGTGCGTGCGTGCGTCTGTGTGTGTTGGGGCTCCTGCAGTGGCTCACTGAGCCCTTCTGTATGGATACTGTTTGACCAGCCACCTTGGGTAGTGAGCGGGGCAGCTGTCTGGGGCCTCCGGGTGGGCTGCTGTCATTTTGTCCTTAACAATAGAGGTAACTTGTATGGCCCTCCGCAAAGCCAAGCAGCCCCACCCAAACTAGGATGCTCATTGTTTTTGTTTTGTGGTACTGAGGAATGAACTCAGTACAGTCATGCTGAGCTACATCCCCAACTCTCCCCTCGTTTTGTTTTTTAACACAGTCTTGCTAAGTTGTTCAGGCCAGGCTCAAACTTGAGATCCCCTTCCTCAGGTTTCTGGAGTGCTGGTATTACAGGCATGAATCAGCTCCTTTTTGAAATTAGCCTTGACCTAGTGACACAAAAGCCTTTGGCTTGTTTTCAGAAAATGGCTGTTGCTGGGTGTCTTTGTACTCAGATGTGGACTCCTAGGGTCCCTGGAGTGAGTCTGTCATGCAACAGGCAGCAGATCCCACACCCAGGGGGGCCAGCTTGTGTTCCCTCACATTAAAGTATCCTTCAGGGCCCTCACCTGTGGGAACTATCTACCTGCCTCAGCCCCACTAAGAGACCCTCCCACAGCCTTGCAGGCTTCATTACCCAGGTAGAGGGTCTGGCTTCTTGCCTGCTTCCTCGGTGGAACCTTCTTCCCTTCTAAGGAGTCCCTGCCTGTGTTTGCCAGCATAGAACCTGGTGTCTGGAATGCAGAGAGCATCTCATCCATGCTGGTAGAGCCCCTTGGCTGCTCCCTCCTGTCCCTGGGTTGCCTCAGCCTCCATGTCCTCACCTTTACCTAGCACCAGCTTGTGGACTGAGGCACATTTTGGGCATTGGGAACCCTCAAACTCTTCTTCCTGGGGAATAGGCCTCACTCTTCCAATCCCATGGGGGACTTTATTTGTTGTTGTTGGTGGGTGGTTTTGTTTTATTTCAGTATTAGGGATTGAACCCAGGGCCTATGCCCTGAGCTATACCTACATTCCTTTTTTATTTTTTATTTTGAGATAGGGTTTCACTAAATTGCTAAGTTTGCCCAGGCAGGGCTCAAGCTTTCCTATTATTCTGTCTCAGCCTCCCAGAGTGCTGGTATTACAGGTGTGCACTATCACCAATGTGTGGTTTTAGCTTATAAGAGGAAGTACAAGAGATATTCAATACTTCATGAAAATAGGTTTCATTTTCAGTGATTTTGCTCAACTGCAGGCTTATGTAAAGTATTTAGAACACATCAAAGTAGGCTAGGCTGAATTCTGATGTTTGATAAGCGTATTAAATATATTTTTTTGCTTGTAATATTTTCAGCTCATGGTTTATTCAGACATGATCCCATTATAAGTCAAGGAGCATTGTGTTTACATTTTATGAACTATGCTTTAAGTTTATATATGTTTATGTAAGTTCAAGTATGCTTTAAAATCTCAAAAAAAAAAAAAAACAAAAAAACACTGTATAGACACCAACTCCTGAATGATGAGACACATTTTAAACTAAAATGGTACTTGGTTCATGAAAGATGTTCACAGTAAAGATCAGCTAGATTTAGGACAGTGTAGAAAAAACAAAAATGGTCTGAAACGCCCAAACTAGTAAAAGTCACTCAGTGTCATTGAAAAGACTTAGACACCCCCAGTGCCCTCTTTCCTAAAAGTACTGAAAGAACAAAAGCAACCTTGACTATGGCCAAGCTCTTTTGGCTGGTCCTCTGCCATGGGTCTCCCAGAGTGGGACAACAGCAGAGCTGACCCAAAGTTTAGGGTGGGGGAAAGAAATAGTCCCTATTTAGGTGGCTTTGTAGCTTTCTATGGATCTCAAATGTTGGAGAACTGATGAAACAAGGTGCTGATTTACTTTGTGCATAACTTGAAGCCTCTAACTCAGCTTTCTCTCAGTGCTGGTAGGAATAGCAGGGCAGCCAGCTCTCCTGGTCATTAGAAATACAACACTAGGGAAAGGAATTGCATTTTGAGCTGTGACTAGAGAATCTTGTGAAAGCTAGGATTGACTTAGCAGCTGGGTTTGCAGAATGTCTCTATAGGAAGTGATCTGGCTAAATCCGTGACTTTGAAACAGCTACCCAGAGATATTCCAGGCAAAGAGGAGACCCTCTCGGATCTGAAGATGAGATTTCTCTGCTTCATCTCATCGATTTTGTGTGGAGGAATGTGACAAATATCTGAACTCCTGGAACTACTGCCAAGGTTCCACTCAGCCAAGCTTTCTAGGAGGTGGCAGGGAGATGAGTGCCTCCTTTGACGATGGTTCTAGATCTAGGTGCTACCCTGGGTCTCCCCAGAAACAGAAGCCTTTCTCTGTATTCAACTAGCCTCTTGTGCATATTCAGACGTTCTCACTAACTGACTGAATTGGTAAAATGTAGCAACGAGGTGGCAAAACCTAGCAGAGTCACAAGTAGACTCCATTGTTCCCATTGCTTTAAAACAAGCACTTTCCCCATTTTCTCTTTTTTTTCACTTTCCCTATTTTCCAACAGCTCTCCCCCCATATCAAGTGCCATCCACGGTAGTGACCTGCTGTCTTCCTGATCAGACCTTGTTACAGATTCGTTACCAATTATTGGCTGCCAGGGTTAGTGATCAAAAGATGGATGTCCTGTCTCAGCAGAAATCCTGGCTCTGATACTTAGCAGCTGTGACAACTTTGGGAGGTGACGTGAGATGGCTTCTCCATCCTTAGTGCTTATGTTGCCTCATTTCATCCTAAATCCAGTATTCTTGGCACAGGATAAATATGTTTTGGCTGTTGCTCCCTAGAACAGGCTCTTAACTGTATTCAAATTTCTAAAAGATTATATATTTTAATTATTAGAGGTCTAGGAGATAGATTCTCACTTAAACCTCAATGTGATTCCAACTGGTGATCCTCTGGATCCTAGTTATTATAGCAACTGGAGAACTAGTTCTGGGGATCACCTTTTAAAGGATACCATAGACCACAGATACATTTTGTCAAGAAAGGCAGCCTTTCTTTATAGGGAAGAATTTGAAATTAAAGATAAATGGAAGAATTGGCTTTCATTAATTTTTTATCTGACCTCCTAGTATTGAGGTGGTCTTGCAGTTGACTTCTCTCCTTTTCTACAAGTGCCAAGGTCTGACCTGTTGCTGAGAGCAGGGCTTGAACTTTAAATAAATTGAAAGTCTGAAATGGTCTTGGGCCAACTTCTCTGAAGCACTCCCGGTGTATACTGTAAGGAAGGACTCTAGGGGAGCATGACTAACAAAACGATTGAGAGCTTTGTTTGAACCATGTGTCACTATCCATCTCTCCAACTTCTAGGTGGCAGACAGACAGATTAATCTGTTCCAGGTAGTAATCTGAATTTTGTATTTCCAGAGTTGCAGATAAAGTTTACGCTGGTCTCATCCAAGCTCCTAAAGAGATTAATATTTTAAAACAGATAGAGTCACCATATGGAAGCCCAGAGAGATCATGTGGGCTCCTGGGCCACCTCTGTTCCAAGATCCAGCTGACATACTCTCCTGCAAGTCCTGTCTCACTGTAGCTGGCTGGTGGCACTTCTGTGTGAATACTTGTCCTTGGCATGGTTGCCACTGTTACCCATAGTGCCTGTGACCCTATCATTCTCTATCTCAAATCCCACTCTTCCTCCTGGTCCTCTACTGGTTCTTCATTCCCTTGAGCCCTAATGTGTGTATTATCAAGACTCAGTCCTTGTTCTGATCTCACATAGAGCTTGTCTCTCTTCTAATAGCACTGGGCTTAATAACTCACATATGGATTTCTGCATGTTGCCAATACACTAGCTCTTCCACATTGTTACACCTCAGTTACCAAAACTATTGATACACCTCCAACCAAAATTATTCCTGGATATTTCCCACTAAAGACTGGAGTCTCCTTTTTCCACTTTTCCATTTTCTATAAGGTACTCAGACAAAGATGACTATTCATTATACATCTATAAGAATCCCCAGCTGCCTTGTAGAAAGCTTAAACTCTATCTGATTTGTGTCACCTCCTCTAGTTGAGAGCCGAGTCCAATCTTACCATTCACCATCTTCCTTTAAGGAACATTTGAGTTGAGTCCCTGTTATATTCTATGTCTTGTGAGGGAGCTGGGGGGTCATGTCTACTGTGTTCATATATGGTTTGAATGTGTCCCCAGAGGTTCATGTGTTGAGAGCTTAGTTCCTATTGTGATGTCAAGGTGGTAGAAGTGGTAGGGACCTAGGGAGATGGTCAAGTCATTGGAAGTGTCATTCTTCATATGGATTAATGCAGTTCTTGTGGGACCCTGAGTTAGTTCTTGAGAAAGCGAATTGTTACCAAAAAGTGAGCCCAACTCCTCCCAAATTTTGGCTCCCTGCCTTACCATGTTATCTCCCCTCTCACACAGGATCCCTCCATTATGCTATGGGCCAAGATGGGACAGAGCTGGTGGGATCCTCAAGCTGAGTGGGTCCAGTGCTGTTTGGATTTTCTGCCTCTAAAACTGAACTAAACTTTATTAAACTGAACCTTACTTTATTAAGCACTTACCTAGCCTCAGGTATTTTGTTGCAGCAACAGAATATGGTTTAATACAGTACCTCAGACACCCATGGTATCATTGTCACTGGGAAGAGGAGGAAGAAGGTGGCCATGAAAAAAAAATAAGGTGGTAAAAGCTAATAACAAAATAAAACTGACTAACTGGGAAGCTACTCAGACACTTAGGTAGCAAAAGCTTTCCACAGTGATGTTTGAGCTAAGACTGCATGAAAAGGAACTAATTCTCCAAAGACCCTGGGAGGACCAGCTTGTTCCCCAACTGGGCCCAGTGATTAAGAAAGAGTTGCTGGTGAGGTAAGCTGGGGCCAGCTTGTGCAGCTTGGATTTTTCTTCCAAGCTCAACAGGTAATCAGGAGAATGTTGATAAGCAGGGGAGTTACGTGATCAGATTGCTTCCTTTAACAAATCCCATGACCTCTGTGTAGAGAAGAGATGAGGAAAAAGCAATGATAGAAATAGAGGAGGCCAGTTGCAAAGTGGCTGTGGTGGTGTGGGTGGAAGATGAGGGTGGCCTAGGCCAGGTGGAGGAAGTTGACCACAGGGTTAGCAGTCGGTCATGCTGGAGGTGGTTCTGACCCAATGTAATGGTGGGCTGAGTGTGGAAGAAAGGGGCGTGTTCCCACTGGGACTGGTTGGCTGTTGACCATCTAGCACATGTGCTGTGGACAGTTGGACACTGACATAATAAAGGCTTCTATGTGTTCTGTCCAGCCTATCCTTGTCATTAGTAACGAAGTTCAAACTAACTTGCTTTCTAAAGGTTTTCCTAAATACTCCAGCCTAGAACTGGTTCCCTCAGATCCCCTAAAATGCTCACGGCCTGCTGAACTGGCATGGTGATGCTACAGCAGCTGTCTTCTGGAGTCTACTTTCTGATCCCTTATGGCCCCTATAAGGGTTAGAGCTTAAGGATTTTAACACACACTGGGTATGAAAATCTCTTTGTAATTGTCAAACTTGCAGGTGATTTTCTTCCTTTAGTCAACATGCCAGCCCCAGACGCCCCAGAAGACAGGCTGAAAAAATTTAAGTATCGAGGAAAAGATGCATTGGTGAGTATGAAGGATCTGCCTCATTTTTTTCAGTGACCACTGTGGCATAAAAGCCCATGGCAGGGCCAGAGATTTAACTCAGTTGCACAAGCACCTGCCTGGCAAATGCAAGTTCGTGAGTTCAATCCCCAGTACAAAAAAAGGGCCAAAAATATATCAAAAATAGGGTGGCTTGGAGACAGGAGGGTTGCAAGTTGCAAGCCAGCCTAGGCAACTTAATGACTTAGTGAAACCCTGTCTCAAAATAAAAAATACAGAAAAGTCTGGGATATACCTCAGTGAGTAGACCCTGGACCTGATTTCTAGAACCACCTCCCACCCCCTGCAAAAAAATGTGTGGAGATATAAAGAGATATAAGGGGGGTAATAAGGCAAATCTAGAAAAATATTCATTTAGGTAGTTCTATGGATAGTTACTAAATAAGTCTTTTGATTTGTGTGTGTGCATATTTGAATTTTTCATAATGAAATACTGAAAGCATGGAGGACAAAATGCATTTACTTAAGAGCCAGCCAAGGGTATAATAAAATTATTTCCACATCATCTCAAAACAGTTTCACTTCAAATCTTCAGTTTCTTCATTTTTAAAACAGAGCTGCTATCTACCTCTAAAGGCTGCAGAGTGGCCCCAGTGCCAGGTATGTAGAGGCTGAGCTATGGCTGTTCATATCCAGAAGGTTTGTCAAGGGCCTCAAGTGTTGGCACACAGGGACAGCCAACAAGCATGCCTTGCAGCAATAGGACTCAGAAGGTCCTGGTCTGTCTCATTGCTGGGGCCGAGTATAGGAGCAGAGGCAGGGGCCTGCACCATGTGTAGATTCTAACTCACATTCAGCTTCTCTGGTTGCATAGTTTGGGGCTCCAGCTCTGAGCCCTACATCTGTGTATCTGGGCAAACATCTCATAAGACTGTCTACACCTGGGGAAACTTAAAAGGCAGCTGAGGGTGAAGGAAGTGAGTGGTCACAGCAGCCTGGTTAGGACACCATCCAAAACCAAATCACTTTTAATGGTAGCAAGACTGACTGGCTTCAGTAAGCAAGTAAGCAAGACTGACTGGCTTCCAAAATCACTGCAGGTTAAAACAAACCAGTTAGAGTAAGGAAGTCAAATGCTCTATGCAGGGAGCAGGAGAAAGGGCCACCAGACAAAAAGGGAGAATCAAAGGTACACAACCCTCTGTCCATGGGAACATCCTACTTAGTGATGGCGCCATAGTACGACTGGTCAGTAGGCCTCACAGATGTTCTGCTTTGCCTTGTGACACCACAATGGCCTTGTTTTCAAGCAAGAATTAAATAACCTGTTTAAGGAACCAGAAGTATCTAATACATATTAACTTCCTCATGCAGTCAGGTACGGCAGAGTAATGTTTTAATCAATGATGGGTCACGTATATGATGGTGTTCCCATAAGATTATAGCACCTACAGACGTCATAGTTATTTTAGTTTGTGTAAGTACATTCTGTGATATTCACTCAATGACAAAATTATCTAATAATTCAGTTCTCAGAATGATTCCCATCAGTAAGTGATACATGATTGTAATTGCTATTTGCAAGTCTTTAGTTTAACCTCGTTTCCTCAGGAAGTTTAGGGAATTTCTCCAGGATTTTCATACTATCAAGTCTGAGTTATTGACAGATATTAGAAAAAGTGTTTTAGAAAAACTATTAATCTCCCTCAGTCTATTGTGCAAGTAAAACTTCCGATTCTGGATCGTGGTTGAATGGCTTGGTCAGCACATCTATCCATGGGTGATCCCTAACAGGACTGATCTGGTCATTATTGGGAGGCTCCGGCTGGTTTGTCCAGGAAGCAAGCATTCTCTTTGGGAGCTGATTGGCATCAGTGAAAGGATTTTCACAACTAGGGAGGTGGGATGCTTTACTAAGATGTCTTACAGATGAGAATCCCGGCCTATCAAGGATGTACTTGGTCATCCTCTACACTGAGAGGAAAACTGATTCCTAGAGGTAAAAAGGTAGGAAAAAACGGGTGAGGTAAATAGGGATGAGACAATTTATTGTGTGACCTTAACTCTCCCTTTACTGCATCTGTAAAAATGAACAAGATGCTTTGAAACACATTCAAAAGGCTAACTGGGGTGACATCCTGGCTCTAATTGGCTCTAATTGTTTCTTTTCCTTACTAGGTAAGGCGACAACAGAGGGTGGCACTCAGCCTAGAGCTCCGGAAGGCCAAGAAAGATGAGCAGGCTTTAAAGAGAAGGAATATCACCTGCCTCTCCCCTGACCCAGCTTTTGCGGACACAAACAAAGTGGTATGTCAGAACATGGTGTTTAGAGAAGTTGTGTGCAAAATGTATCTGCTTGCTCTTTTCTCTGTCTTGAGAGTGTTCAAGATTCAGAGTTTGCAGATTGTAAATCAAGGTCTCAAAGAAGTGAAGAGATCATGGATAGAGCCAAAGTGCCCTTCGCAGAAAGCTAAGAGTCTCTACAAAATCTCATGGCCACGAGTCTGGGAGATCTAAATTCTAACAGGAGTGGAGACAGTACTACTCCTAACTGAAAATTCACTCACTACCCCTAAGCCTGGGAATTTAGAAAGTGAGAATTTACAGAGACTCAGTAGAGGCACCTAGTCCCTCCACAAGCCTTTTCTGAGATTTGAATGGTCTCCTTTGTGTTCCATCCTCCATCCTCCCCAGCCTCACTACATGCAAATCCTGCATAAATTTTAAGGCCAGTCCTGTTTTTGTGAATCCTCAATGCCCTGCCCAGGAAGTTTTCCCTCTTAGAATTTCAATATTGTTGTATCTGTATGTCATCTGTCACACACCACTGTCTATGTTTCTCTTTACTATTTATGTGCATCCTTTGTGTTCCTGCTGTATGGTGGGCTCTCGAAGGACAAAGATTGGTTCAATTCGTCAAGTGGATCTAATGATACGTTACCACTCTCTGACGAATCTCTGGCAAATCATTCTCAATTGCCATAGGGGTATGAACCATAGATCTATTTCACTTCCCTGGTAGTCCTTAGGGTTTCCCCCAACCAAAAAAGGAGTGTAACAAAGCTATGGGGAAAAAAAGAAAGAATTGTTTTCCCTTTTATCATAATATTAGCATATTTTGAAATTAAGACATAATTTACAAATCCCTAAATTCACCCTTTTGAAGTATATAATCAGTGGTTTCCGTTATTTATAAGGTTGTACAACCATCACCATTAGCTTATTCCAGAACATATCCATTACCTCAGATAGAAACCCCACACTCATTATTTCTAATTCTCTGCATCCCCTGGCAAAGATTAATCTACTTTCTGTCTCTATGATTTTACCTATTCTGGGTGTTCTATACAATTAGTCATGTAATATGATTTAGCTTTTTCCACTCAGCATACAATTTTCAAGTTTCTTTCATGTTGTAGCATATATCCTTCATTCTGTTTTTGTTAAATAATATTCTATTGTATAGATAGACCACATGTTTACCCATTCATTAGTTGGGGGACGTTTGGGTTGTTTCTATTTTTGGCTATTATGATCAATGCAACCATTGGCATTTGTATGCAAGTTTTGCAGGGCCTATATGTTCAGTTTCTTTGGGAGTATATGACTAGGATTATTGAATTTTATGCTTAACTCTTTGTGGTATGCTGAATAATGATCTCCCTAAATGTCTCTATCTCCTAATCCCCAGAATCTGGCACTGTTGTGGTATGACAAAAGGGACTTTGCAGACGTGATTAAGTTAAGGATCCTGAGATGGGGAGATTTTCTTTGACTATTTGGGTGTGCTTGATGTAACCACAATGATTCTTATAAGAATTAAGCAGGAGTCAGAGCAGAAAGAGATGTGATAAGCTTTAAAAATGGAGGGATGAGCCATAAGCCCAGGAAAACAGGTGACCCTGCTAGAAAGCAAAGGGGAAAGGAAATAGATTCTCCTTTCAGGGCCTCCAGGAGGAACCAGTCTTTGTAACACCTTGACTTCAGCCCAGTGAAACCGATTCTGAACTTCTGAGGCTATCTAGACAGTAAAAGATTAAGTTTATGTTGTTTTAAGCCACTATTATGATAATCTTTACAGCAGCAAAAAACTAACATGCTGCTAAACTATCTTCCCAAGTGGCTGCACTGTTGTACACTTTTACATTCTTAAAACTTATTGCTTGTCCTTTCAAAAAAATTATAGCCCTCTAGTGGCCACAAACGGATATGTTGTGATTTTGATATGTTTTCCTAACAATGAAGGTACTCTCTTTCCTGTGCTCGTGGGTTTTTGTATGTCTTCTTTGGAGAAATGTCTATTCAAACTCTGCACCCATTTTATAGATCAAGTAATTTTTTTACAGTATTGGGGAATGAACTCAGGGCCTGCACACTAAGCTAAATCCTCAACCCTTTTTTTTTTTTATTTTTGGGACAACATCTTGCTAAGTCACTAAATTCACTAGGCTACGCTGGAACTTGCAGTCTTTCTGCCTCAGCTTCCCTGAGGGCTGGGATTAGAGGATTGTGCCACCACACCAAGCAAATGATTTGTCTTTTCATTGCGTTCTAGGAGTTCTTTCTGTATAATGCATACTAGACCAACTGTCTAGTACAAAGACTTATACCTATGTTTCTTCCTAAGAATTTTATAACTTTAGCTTTTATGTTTATATCTTTGATCTATTTTGAGTGAATTTTCATAAATGGTGTGAAAAGAAATTCAGCTTCATTCTTTTGCATGGGATATCCACATGTCCTAGCACCACTTTTTGAAAAGCCAATAGTCTCTATCCCTTAACTGGTTTTAGTAGCTATGTCAAAAAATGAATTGAGCTGGGTGAGGTGGTACAAACCTATAATTCCAGCACTCAGGAGGCTGAGACAGAAGGATTATCTCAAATTCAAGGTCAGCCTGGGCTACACAGTGAGTTCAGAGCCCTCTGAACTACATAGTGAGACCCTGTTTCAAAAAACAAAATCAATTGACCATAAGTGTGAGGGTTTATTTGTGAATTCTCAATTCTCTTTCATCAATCTTGATGTTTCTTTACACCAGTACAACAGAGATTGATGGCTATAGATACATAGTAGGCTTTGAAACTGGGAATTGTAAGCTGTCCATTTTTGTTCTTTCCAATATTGTCCTTATATTTCCCTGTGAATTTTATTTTTATTTTTGTGGGGAAGGGTCTTGAGAACTGAACTGAGGGCCTTCACACTGAGTTACATCTCTCACCTTTTTAGTTATTGTTTAGTTTTCTTTTGTTTTTAATTTTGACTCAGGGTCTCATTAAGCTTCTAAATTGCCTAAGCTGAGCTCATATTTACAATCCTCCTGCCTCAGCCTCCCAGAGTGCTAGATTATAGACATATGCCACCACATTTGACTTCTGAAATCAACAAATCAATTTCTTCACTAAATGCACCTTAGATTTTGATGATGATTGCACTGAATTGGTAGAGAAATTTATAGAATATTGCCACGTCAATAATGTTAAGTGTCTCAGTTAATGGATGTAGGATGTAACTTAATTTAATTTAATTTGATTCTGCTTTATTTTATTTCATTGCTGCCAGTTGAAACCAGGAGTACTGTACTATTAAGCTACACCTCCAGTCCTTTTAAATTTTAAAACAGTCTCTTGCTAAATTGCCAGGGCCATGCTGGAATTTGCAATCCTTTTTCCTTGACCTCCCAGAATGCTGGGATTATAGGTATGGGCCACCACACCCAGCTGACAATTTATTTTGGTACATTGACCTAGCAACACACTTGAACTTGTTTATTAGCTCTAAAATTTTGGTACGAATTCCAAAATTATTAACGTTATTCCTGAGCTTAGAGGGGAGGCTTTTGGTCTTTTACTATTAAATATAATGCTAGTTATGGGATTTTTCTAGATGGCTTTACCAAGGTGAGGAAGTTCCCTTTTATTCCTAGTTTGTTGAATGTTTTTCTCATGGAAGGGTGTTTCATTTTGTAAAATGAATTTATTGAGATGAGTATGTGGGCTTTTCCTCCCTTTATTCTACTATCAGTCTAACACTGATTTTATGTATTGAATCACTCTTGCATTCCCAGGTTAAATATCATGGTGGACAGTATGTTAGCTGCATGTTTATATGTTGATACATTTAGTTTTCTAGTATCTTGTGGAAGGTCTTTGCATCTGTAGTGACAAGGTAGTGATAAGGGATATTGGTGTGTACTTTCCTTGAAATGTTTTTGGTGGGTTTGGTATTGCCATAGTTTAGATATTGTTTGAGTATGTTCTTCCAAGGTTCTTGCGCTGGAACTTTGGTCCCCAGCGTGGCAGTTTTGAGATGGTGAACCTCTAAGAACTTTCAACAGTATAAACAGTCCGCTGTTGCATGCGTGCTATACCACGACTGCTCTAAGATGTGGAAAATGGAGGGAGGTCATTAGGTCACTGGGGGCATTAACCTCAGAAGAGATTAATGCAGTTCTTGCTGGACCATGGGTCGTGGTTAGCTCTCAAAAGAGCAGATTGTCATAAAATGAAGCCACTGTATATACTTAGCCCCTTCTGCATGTCATTATCCTCTTTCTGTTCCTCTGCCATATTGTGATCGTGCCAGAGGATCCCTAGCTAGGATGTCAGTGTCACGGTGTTTGGAGCTTCTAACTGCTAGAATTATGAGCTAAAAAGCTTCTTTACTTTAGAAGTTATCCAAACTTGGGTATTTTGTTATAGCAACAGAAAATGGATTAATATAGTTACCAAGGCAATACTGACCTCAAAGAATGAGTTAGAAAAGTCACTCTTCTTCTATTTCTTTTTGAAGAATTTGCAAAAGTTTGATAGTGTTTATCTATTTTTAGGATTTGAAAAAATTCTCCAGAAACCATCTGGTTTTAGGCTTCTCCTTGTGGCTTATTTTTTTTTTTATTACTAATTCAACCTTTTTACTTGTTATGTCTATCCAAATTTTCTATTTCTTCTAGTTACTTTTGGTTGTTGTACATTTTTAGGAATTTACTTGTTTGATCTAGAGTATTAAATTGTTGGCATATGTTTGTTCATATTTCCCTTATCCTTATAAGTTCAGTAGTAATTTCCTCACTTTTATTTCTTGTTTTAATAACTTAGATCTTCTCTCTCTCTCTGTGTCTCTCTCTGTGTCTCTCTCTCTCTCTCTCTTTTCTCCTGAAAAACAACTTTTTAGTTTCATTGACTTTTCTCTATTTTCCCATTCCTTATTTCCAGTTTGCATTTTTCTTTGTTCTGCTAGCTTTGCGCTTGTTGGTTTTCTCACTATTATTACAGAAGAGGTAAATTTTGGAAATCCTCACTACTTCCTTTATTTTTCTATTTCCTGATACCCACTAACATGTTCTTACTGCATGGGATAAAAAAGTGCTAGGAATCTGGTGATAGTAGGAATTATTTTTCTGGACCAAGAGATGGAGGGAGGGAAGCAAAAAAGGAAGTAAAAAGAATTAAAATATGTTCTGTACATGAAACAGTTCCCCATGATGAATGTAATCACTATGTACTGCAAATGTGTATTAGTAAACGTCTTTAAAATAAATTTTAAAAAAGGAATTACTCCTTCCCAAAGCATGGGAAATGTCACACTGTGGTCTATAAACTGTGGATCACCAGATGTTCTTTTCTCCTCTAATATGGACCATCATGTACAAGGGGGAAGGCTGTTCAAGCCAAATTTTTAATCAGACAGATGGTTAGACTATATGATGTCTATGCTTCCTTTTGGCAGAGACTCTGACCTCAGTGTGTGTCTCCTTGCAGGTCAGTCTCACACTGGATGAAATAATCAAAGGTGTGAATGACACAGATCTGACCATATGCTTCCAGGCCACCCAGGCAATCAGGTATCACCAAGTCATCTTCTCTTTGCAAATTAATAGCCAGAAATAAGCTGCAGAGGCCTGTTTAGTTTCTTGGCATTGGCAAAATGCCCATAAAATATAGGAAAAAGGCTAGTCCATCCTCTGGTAAGACTAGATTGCTATGCTATACTGTCCTTGAGGCAATTTAAAAGATGCAATGTGTTGTCAGAGATGAATTGCTTAATTTACATTGGCCTCTACAGGAATTTGAGCTCATAGATAATACCTGAAGGGCAAAATGTTGCTTTATTGCCACAAAGTACTACAGGCTGGGCAAGGATATTAAGTACTTCTGGCCCAGCTGTTTGTCTCATCTGATAGTTAGGGACTGCCAAAAACATCTAAAAAGAGATTCTGCTCACTTCCCCCATGTCTCCACCCTCTTTCATTGCACAGGAAAATGCTATCCCGGGAAAAGAATCCTCCTCTCAAAATGATTGTTGAATCAGGGGTCATCCCCAGGATAGTGGAGTTCCTAAAGCCATTCCATCACCCCTGTTTGCAGTTTGAGGCAGCCTGGGCTCTGACCAACATTGCTTCAGGGACTTCGGAGCAAACCCAAGCAGTTGTGGAGGGGGGCGCCATTCCACACCTCCTGGAGCTCCTGTCTTCTCCCAGTGCAACTGTGTGTGAGCAGGCAGTGTGGGCGCTTGGTAACATAGCCGGTGAGACTCTCCTCTTGGTGGGTACGAAAACACTGGGCCAGGCATGAAGCGTGTGAAGGGAATTTGGGGGGTAGCGTGGTGCACTTGATATTCTGGATCCCCTCACAGTATAAATGCCTAGAAGTGCTGGGAAAGGTACAATGGACCATTTCAAAATTCAGAGCCAAGTTTAGAGACCAAAACTTGAAACTGAAACTCGATGATGCAGCACATACTAAATCAACAGGCTGCCTTGGGACATCTGCCAATATCAGAGTCCTAGAGCCTCAGGTCTTCATGGCTTTAGGAACAAAAGACAAGACATGCAGTATAAGGGCTGAGGACAGATCCCTATATAATCCAAGACCCTAAAAGGACACAAACTTCCACTGACAGTATTAAGGGAACATACAAAAAAAGATCTCCTGAACTTGGGATATAAATGCTTTCCTGAAAATGCACCCCTAAAACTCCCTGTATGATCAGGGAAGGCACAAATGAGAGGGTTAGAGCCATGGGGTCGAAAGCCCCCCATTTCCAGCTAACATAAATCCTAATACTCTCTGGAGGGGGGAAAACTCAATCGAGCCCCTCAGGATTTTGACAAATTAAGATCAGCCAGATATTAACAATTTCAAGTTCAGAGAAATAGCAACTCACTACGACTGAGTCAGCACAAACATAAATAGGATTAGAGAGCTCTAATGACTTCAGATATTAGAATTAGCAAACAGACTATAAAACAACTGCTTTTTAAAATGCTTACAGAAGTAATGCATCTACTACAGAGAGGTTGTCTCTCATTTTGCTTGGTTCAATAAGGGAAAGGCAAGATGGGAAAGTATAATGTGACTTACACACTACCTTGACGACTGAAGAATGCACACTGAGACTTATTGCCAGGATCTTAAGTAAGTACACTAGCTGAAGTTGCAGATAGTCTATTGGCAGTCCACATTGATCCCTAAATTTTGTTCTAAATTATACTTGGAAGTTCCTGCCCTATGCCAGAGTCTTCTGGGAAGATATCTTGTCTGCACTCGACTTGGTCTTCCTGAGAACCACACTGCGAAATGCTGTCTGCATTTATAATGTCTCTCCTGGGCTAAACTGGCTGCCTCCTTTATGTGTCCACAGCTTCTGTTTATAGCAGCCATGTCTGTGTGGCAACTGCTTGTCACATCAGGAATATCCACCCCACAAACACAATGGAGACTCTGGATCTAGTATACTCTCCCCCTGTTTACTTGCTAAAACCCCATGAATGAGTTTTAGTCTCTTATCTTTTGCATAAACTATTTTTTTAAAAAAAACTCACCCACTTAGATATTATCTTTGTTGCGAGTATCATGTACTGACCTATTTGCAGGTGATGGCCCAGAATTCAGAGATGTTGTTATCTCCAGTAATGTCATCCCACGTCTGTCAGCCCTGGTTTCATCAACCATACCAGTGAGTATCTTTAAATTAGAAGAGCTAGCTAGGTCACAAATTCTCACATATGAGAAACTGGGAGAAGTACTTCCAAACTGATGCTAGATCATGTGGCTGCTATGATAGATATGGCCTGTTTTGATAGAAGTCTAGGACAGAGTATCATTTTGGGTAAAGATTGACCCACATTTGTTCTTATAGGTCAGTAGCACTAATCTTCTAGGGATATTAGCGAAGTGCATTAAAATTTTCAAGGCTTACCATCCTGCCAACATAGATGATCATGATCTCCATCCAAAGGGCAAAGACAGACATATTGGCTCTCTAGTTTCATTCCTGAGAAATCAAGTCTAGGTTTGAAGCTTAGAGTCAGAGTTGAGTGATATCGTAAAACTACAGGACACCCACATGGAACTGGGTTCTAGATTTGCTTCAAAAAAAAAAAGAAAGAAAAGAAAAGAGAGAAAGAAAGGAAAGAAGCCAAAAGAATAAATGTCAAACCCTCAGGGTGGGAGAATACCTGGCATGCTTGAACCACCAAAGGGCTAACCAAGACCGAGGGAGTTTTTGAGGAGAGAGAAGTATGTGGTGGTAAGTAGGTTAGATACTATTCTGGTGGCAAAGGGGAGCCTTTGTAGGTTGACAAGGCAGGAAGCAAGGTGATCTGATCTTTCTAGCTGCCTATTGTAGGGTCATAGCAGAGAGAGCTAGCAGGCTGCTGTGCTAGACATAGAAGGGAATGAAGCAAAGATGCTCCCAAGGTTCAGAATGGGTTGTGTAGATGACCCTCCTCCCAGAAAAAAAGAAATATGGAGGGAAAGGGAATCAGAGTTCCTTTTACAAATGTCGAGGTTCATTAGAGGTACCATGACAGAAATGGCAGGTTGGCAGCTGTGCCTGTCGAGATTACTATAATGTAATCTGGGTCATCCAGCTGGGCAAGGCCAAGTGGAAGAGAGGTTGGCAAACAACCTGACCAGCTGCCTGTTTTGTAAATAACACATTATAGAACAAAGCCACACCTATTTATTTATCTAGCATCTGTAACCATTACTGTATAATAAGTAGTTACAATAAGAGACCCTAAAGTGTACCAGACTGAAAATGTTTCCTACATGGCCCTCCGTTGTCAGACATTGGCCAATCCCTGACCTAGGGTGGGAGAAGGGGGCCAGGATGAAGTCCTGGGGGCTGTAACATTAAGAGATCAGGCATAGCCTACCAAGAAGATGCAGAAGAGACAGCTCATTCAAATAGAAAACCAGGCCTTGTGTGACTGTGCCATGAAGGTCTTTCTCAAAAGAGAGTGGCTGACTGCTCAGTACAGCTGAGAGGGACAATAGCTTTAGAAATGAGAAGCAACAGTTGGATTAGGAGAGTTGGATCCGGTTTCCATCACTAAGTACAGAAGTAAGGGCAGACACCAGGTGAAGATGGCTTGAAGAACAAGTAGGAAGCTGGGGGTGGACAATACATAAAGGTGCCTTCTTAAAGCTAGGCATAATGGTGAATGTTTGTAACCCTACCGCCAAGGGTGGCTGAGGCAAGAGGATTACAAGTTCAAGATCTGCCTGTGCAACTCAGTAAGACCCTTTCTCTAGATCAGTGATGGTGAACCTTTTGGAATTTTAAATGACAACAAACAGCTTGCTGTTGCACATGTGCCATAGATACTATAGGTGGATGGATGGATGGATGGATAGGTAGATAGATAGATCAAATGAACCAACAAATCAACTGGGATGAATCTCCAGTACTTCCGGAGGGAGAGACAGGCAGACACACACACACAGAAACAGAGAGAGGGGAGGGGGAATCCTTGAGACAAGACTAAAGAACAGAAACAGAACTAGGGTGGTGACGGAGAGATGCCAAGGGAATGACAGAAGGAGGGGGCTGAAGGTCTCAGAGTGTGTTTCCTTACTCATGGCAGTGATTCAGGGAGGCAGATCATTTTAGGGATAAAGTCTCTAAGGGATAAAGGGACCTAGAGGCATGGTAGGGAGATTGATTTTTAAATAGAAGATCAGAAATATGATTAGGTCATGTTGATGGTTATAGAATGGCAAAATGACCAAATTACTCCCACTCAATCTTTTTGTTAATGAGAAAATGAAATCAGGGCATCAATTGGCTAGAGTAGGAAAAGACATTTTGGAAAATAAAAAAACCTCAATCTAACTTTTGAATATGAAATTTAAAGCTCATTTTTTGTCCCTAATACACATCACTGCCTAGAACAAGTCTCTACTTTGGTTCATGCTGGTCAATAATATTGATCAGGGATAGGAAGGGCACACTATATGCATCTTGCCACCTGATGCTGGAAGCAATCTTCTTGTTTCAGATCACATTTCTACGGAATATCACATGGACCTTGTCCAACTTGTGCCGAAACAAGGACCCGTACCCTCACAAGCAGGCAGTGAAGCAAATGCTGCCCATCCTTTGCCGCCTCCTACAGCACCAGGACAGTGAAATTCTCTCGGATACCTGCTGGGCCCTGTCCTACCTCACTGATGCCTGCAACGAGCGCATCGCCCTAGTGGTTGACACAGGGGTCCTGCCCAGGCTGGTAGAGCTCATGACCAGCTCGGAATTCAGTGTCTTGGTAAATATCGTTCTGGGTCCTTCAGATTAGAGTGTGTGTGTCACATGCACTTTACCAGGTTCTGTCCCTCTGGTTCTAGCACTTCATAGTTGGCGTTAATCCTTTTTTTTTTTTTTTTGAGACAGGGTCTCACTATGTAGTATAGGCTGGTCTTGAACTCACTTATATAGCCCTACACCTGGCTCTAATCCTTTATCTGGCTCTAATCCTTTACCTGAAACATAGTTTGTCTGTGTTCCCTTGGTCTTTGCCACTTTTTGGCCAAGGACTCAAATCTGTTTTGATTGAAACTCCTAGTGAGTATTAAACAACTTATTCTTAATCTGATAACAAAAAAGTATAGAAAAGTATCAAGTGGAGATTGCTTATAATCCTAGCACCTAGAGAACTATTCTTTTCCTTTTAGTGGTCTATGCACTTCAACTTAAACAAGTTGGATAATACAATGCATGTGTATGTGTTTGTAACTCATTGTAGCATTTGAATTTCTTACACAATAGGAAAGAAAATTCTCTCTTACCCTGTCTTCAACTTGTTCTTGGATTACCTAGATACAGGCAAAAAGGAAGTAAAACCATTATTTAAGCAAGTAAAATCATTAAACAATTTGCTAGGTTATTAAACATATACCCAACTATATACTACTCTATTGTATAGTTTCCATCTCTCACTGGAATAGCAGGTATGTAGTCTAAAAGGCTAGTAAAAGTCTAGAATTGTTGGTGGGCTTCTCCAAGGACCACCACTCTAGTACAGAGAAACTCAAATGCACCCATGGTTAGTTCTTCCAGGATAGTTGTTATCAAGTCCAAGTCCAATCTCGGACTCATCCTGGTGAGCGTCAGAGTTATTTTGAGAGGTTCATGACTGTACCAAGAAATGCCACTGGGACCTCATTAGTAAAAATTAAATATACAACAGAAACTTGATACTGGTGCTAAATATACAATCAGTAGAGATTATGACATGATAGACACTATAATCAACTTAGATTTTGCCCAGTTGAAAGCAGTAATAAGGACAGAAGCATTTCTTTTTGTTTTGGGTTTTGCTGAGACACAGTCTTATGATATAGCCCACGCTGGCCTCTACCTTGTGGGAAGATAGGTCTGTGCTGTCACATCTATCTCATTTACTGATGAAGTTATGCCTTGTCCTCTGTATCACCTGAGCCAGAACTTTTGGGAAACTGACAAGTACTTTGACACTATGTAAGAACACCCATAGATGTGCTGACTCAACAAAAATCATGGATAAAATATTATGGTTCACATGGTTCCAGAAAACCAACAGCATAGCACAACTAATGCATAGAAGGGAACAGAACCAAGTGTGATTTTTCTTTAACTGCAATAGATTTATGGTACTGAGTTAGATTTCTAACCTTGTTCTTCCAGACCCCTGCTCTCCGCACTATGGGGAACATTGTCACAGGGACAGATCAGCAAACTCAGATGGCCATTGATGCAGGCATGCTGAAGGTGCTGCCCCAGCTCCTACAACACCCCCAGTCCTCCGTCCAGAAAGAGGCAACCTGGGCCCTGAGCAACGTGGCAGCTGGGCCCCGCCATCAAATCCAGGAGCTGATCACTCATAATTTACTGCCTCCTTTGGTGTCTCTGCTAAGAGATGTAAGTGGCATACTCCATGAACAACAAAAGCCGTAAGAAAGCTCTGAAACCATAGGTTTCTGGCGCTGTCTAGGAACAGAAAGAGACCCTTCATTCTCAAGGGCTCATTAAACAAGTTTTGTTCACTGAAAAGGTGACCCCACAACTCAAACATCCAGAAAAATCTTGAGCTGGTAAATATGGCTTATCTTTATGGGTTGGTCAAAGAATGTGCCATCTCTTCTCTACCTATGCAGGAAGGAGATTTTGTTTTTTTTTAAATAGGAAAAGCCAGACCACCATGATGTCATACAATGAAAAAGTGACCTTTTCAATACACAAATGAAACTGATTAAAGTGGTAATCTAAATGAAAAATTCAAATGTGAAAGTAAAAGAAAGGTTCCTTCCTCCTCCAGATACTTACTTCCTTTCCCCAGGAGTAATCAATATCATCAATATTTCCTTTTACTGCTTTTGAATGAAAGAGTTACCATTAAACCATCTGTGGTCATGGATGGTCACCTTGGACTGAGGGTGAAAGGCAGGTGGTATGGCCTGTGGAAGAGAGGTTCTGGCTTCTCTGTTCTGAGGTTGGAGGACAGGTTTCCAGGTGTGGGTCAGTTAGAAAAAGCAGGACAAGAGTGAAGCCCAAATCATGGCATCTTCCAATCACTTCAGTTCTTGCTGGCCTATATTCTACTGTGAGTCTGTACTTGTTCTAATAAGGAATATCCAGTTATAAATCAGGTAGTACTCATATTTCAAACCATGTCTTTTGAACTAGAACTTGATTGGGGCCATACATTTTTTTTTGTCTTTGTTCTACCCTGAGGCCAATTTTCCCCAGCCATAAAATAAGTCCTTCTGCCCAGGAATAGAAAAATCCATGATAAACTATGCCCACATCTCTGGGCCAAGTGCTTTTTATAAATGTAAAGGATTCATTGAACAATTATTTCAGTGATCTTTCCCTGTTATCTCTAGGTTGGCTCAGTCTCCTAGATCACATCTATGCCCTGCTATATAATTTATCCAAAGTTTTACTGTGTCAGAAAGATTAGAAATATAGATATAGGTCATTGTCTTCTAAAATTCCGTGTAATTCCTAGTCTGCATAGATGATCTAGATTGGTTTGTGTTGGTTATATTTTCCCCATAGACTGACATAGGGAAATGAATCTACTTGATCTTAGAGTGTCTATCTAAGACCCCACTGCTTGCTTGGCTGGTTTCATGGCTTCTCAGATGCCGTCTTCTCATTTGGAAGACAGCCAACCAAGGCAGTCTACAGAAATTGTCTGCAGAATGCTATGTGTCCCCCACCTACTTCAAAAGTGAGTCAAGTCCGCATACTTTCAGGTGCTTCGGGATCTGTAGTAAATGTAAACAGTATCTCTGCAGGGAGAGTATAAAATTCAGAAAGAAGCTGTCTGGACAGTGGCTAACTTCACAACGGGGGCCTCCACGGACCAGTTGTTCCAGCTCATTCACTTTGGAATCCTGGGGCCACTGTTGTATCTGCTCGCTGCCCCAGATGTGAAGATTATCCTCATCATCCTCGATGTCATCTCTTATATCCTCCAGGTAAGCTGCTGTCAACAGGTGGGTTTGTAAATAGCAATCTCTAATTTAAGATGTTTAATTTGGTTCTTGAAGCCCAAGTAGGATTTTGTGTCCTCTGTACTCCCCACCCACTTCTCTCCCAGTCCTCCTGTCCTGTGGGCAACACAAAAAGAAGCATGTCACAGAAGGACTGCTGCCTTCCTTTTCACAAGTGAGGTCTTGGTATCAGGCACATTCCTGCATGCTCAGAGTAGGCCACAAAGGTCTTGTCCTAGAGGAGCTTATGTGTTAATGAGCTGAGGGACAGACACAGCATGGAAGGAGTACTGGATAAATTAAATCAGATAAAAGGTTGTCACTAACCAGGCATGGAGATGCACACGTATGACCCCAGCACTCTGGGAAGCTGACAGGAGGATCACAAATTTGCGCCCAGCTTGGGTAACTTAACAACTTAGTGAGACCTATCTCAAAATAAAAACTACAGTATACACCCCTGCATGCAGCCCTTCTGCCCACCCTCTGTATCTGTCTCTGCTGTACCAAGGTATTTTACACATTTAATGGAGGAAAAAAAGATATTTCAAAAAAAATTAAAAGGGCTGGGGTTATAGCAGAGGCCCTGGATTTGATCTCCAATATGGAAGAAAGTAAAAAGAGGAAGTCACTAATCATTCAGGGTGGGAATAGACATGGAAATACTTATGTAGTAGTCCAGAGAAGGAACATTTGAACAGAAATCTGAAAGAGGGAGTCTTTTTTCTTTTTCTTGTGGTGGTGGTGGTACTGAGGGTTGAATCCAGGGCCCTTATACTGAGCTACATCCCCAGCTTTCTTATTTTTTGTTTTGTTTGACATTTTAGAATGAGGTCTCACTAAGCTTCTAAATGGCCAAGTTTCTCAGTCAGGGCTGGAACTTTTTGATCCTTCTGCCCCAGCCTCCCAAAGCTGGGATGTCAGGTGTGTGCCACCACACCAGTTGAGAGAGTGAGTCTGTGGCTAAGTGGAGAATATTTTAAGCAAAAGGAAGGGTGTGGTCAGAGCAAAGTGGTGGAAAGTGGTGGGAGATCAAGCTGAAGGAAGCCAGGGGCCAGGACCTAGGCCCTATAGGGTCTGTGAGGATGCTGACTTGTTCTGAATAAGGCAAAGGAGCCAACAGAGAGATTGAGGAGGAAGAGTCAGTGAGCCTCTGACTCTTCTAAGCAGTGCATGTGGAGAAGGCTAAAACATGGAGATCTTTGAAGGGGCAGTAAGAAGTTAGCATGGGTCAGTCTTGAAGGGTCACAAGAAAGTTTCAACTCCATTCAGCTCTGTGACTGAAGAAAAGTACTGCAAAGCATTGAGCTAGAATTCTAGAGAAGTCTTAGTTCTGAAACAAAGCTAAACTGATATTAAGATACTATTTCTGTGAGATCTATATTGCTGTGTAGGAAATTATCTTAGTGATTTAAAACAAACACGTATCAGTTTCTGGGTTCAGGAGTCTCAAGCCTGTTCAGCTGGATGCTTCTGACTTGGCAGCTTTCAAGGGGCTCATTTGTAGGGCTGACAAGTCACCCTTGCCACATGAACCTCTCCAAGGGCTGCCTGAGCATCCTCATATCATGGCGGTTAGTTTCCTCCACCAGAACAAACCATCCCAGGAAAGCTCCAGTGTCTTCCATGACCTGGCTTTGGAGGTCACACTGTCATTCCAGCAGCATCATGTTGCTTACAGAGGTCAGCCTTACTCAGTCTAAGGGGCAGCTATATTAGGGAGTGAGTACCACGAGTCGGTGATCATCAGAGGCCATCTTGGTGGCTGGCTGTGTTCATTTGATTAAGCTCCTTTTACATGTGGCCAAGCCACTTGAAAAGCTTCAAAGTAACACCAGGGAATTCCTTTTAAAAACCTACTTTGAACATTCTTTTCATGTAACCATCTTGGAAAGAACAGACCTAATTTGAAACCTAGCCCAATTACAGCCCGAGACTTTGAGCAAACGGCACTGATAAAAGATGGTGATTCAGCAACTAGTAGACAGGGTTGGACATGAAAAGTTTGTGAAAATGTGGGTCTAGACTATAGAAATGGAACTCCATCTGCTTCATTTGAACCAGAGATGGGATTTTTGTTTTGAAAAATCACATTGGATGATCCAATGAAGCCGCTGTATATGTGATGGCAAACATTTTAGAGCTTTCAATGATACAGACAGCCTGCTGTGGCACACGTGCCATAGATCCACCACCACTGTTCAATGCATGGAGGGGAAGATCAAGGTGGTATTACAGAAAGCTCCAGGTGGGCAGCAGAGTGCCACTGAAGTTTTGTAAAAACAACTTCTGGGTCACTTGCTGTTCTATGAAAATGCAAAACCCTTTGTCAGGGCTCCAATTGCTCTGGTTTATCCTTCAGTCCGAGTTTTTTCTGAGGCTGACCAAGGCCGTTGGTTCCTGCCTTGGTTTCTTTACGCTGAGTCAATGACTCATCTTGGAAAAACGGATGGGATAAGCCAATATCAAAGCTTAGACGTGCAGCTCAAACTTTCATCACTGATTCAAGCCAAACAATGTGGTGTAGACCACATTTAACTTAATCTAGAGGACTTTTGTTACTGCACCCAAAATAACAAAGTCCTTCAGGAAATGATGCTATAGTACTTTCTTTCTCTTTCTCCATGTTCCTTAAATATGCTGAATTACTCTCTCATAATATGTAACACTTACTTCTTCAAACCTTCATCCTTAGTGTCCCTTCTTTTGGGAGAGTTGCTATCCTGCTCTGTCAAGTCCCATTTCCTAAGGATCTGTGGGACTTTCAAGCCTGCTCTTTGCATCTTCTGTAAATTAATCCCTGATAGTTTACCATTTGGTATTTTTTAACTATACTATAGCAATTATTATTGCTCCCAATAGTTATTGAGTTATGAAAAGACCCTCTCTAAGTTACATCTGCACCTCTAGCTTTGGGTACCTTGCCCATAGAATACAGACAAACATTTGAGTGAATAAATAACCTCTGATAATTAAGCCAGTGACCCATATTGGATTAAATCTACTCAAATTGTTTGTTCCAAGGACTCTACTCTTTGCCATCATGTGGCTTCTGTGACTAAGGGTCTCCTGACTTATAAGACTTTCCAGGGAGTACAGGACAGAATGCTTGCATTTTATAACATTACTCAAACATTCTTCTGAACTGTATTTAAAACAACTTCTATTAATCAAAGGAGGGAATCTACTAAATAGCAATAGAGGTATGTATATTGATGGATGGTAATGTATTCAGCCAAAAAAAATCCTTTATGAGCTAGTAGTCCAGAAACATTGTATTTTTGTGTCATAAAATTTTTTATATAAATATTTTTGTTTTATAAAAATGCCTCTGCTCCCCTAGGAGCCTTGGGTCTGAGCTCCTTGGGGTCTGCTCCCGTGGGGCTGCTGGAGCTTCTGCTTCCTCAGGGGTTGCCCCGGGTCTCACCATCTCTCGCTTGGCTCCCAGGCAGCACAGAAAAAGCGCGATAAGGAAAGCTTGTGTCTTCTGATAGAAGAACTTGGTGGGCTCGATAGAATCGAGGCTTTACAACTCCATGAGAACTGTCAGGTTAGCTCAGCTGCTCTGAGCATCATCGAGAGCCACTTCAGTGAGGTAAGTGACTTTCCAGTGAAAAGAAGTGCCTGTTCATCCTAGGGGCCATCTCTGCAGGTCACCACCTCTCCTGACCCTCCTCTGAATATAGCTGGGTGTCCCCACCATCCCTGCTGAATGGGCAGCCTCTGCATGCAGAAGCTGGTCTAGTCTCCTGAGAGCGTGTGCTTTGACTGACTTAACTTGTGCTTTATGTGCCTCCCTTTGGGATCAATGGAGAGGGACAGAGTATGACATTAAAATGATTTTCTTACCAAGAATGCATACAAGAAGGCCCAATGTTTGAAAAACCAATTTGCCACTTTCTGCATTTTCTTTCTTCTCAGAATACAGTGTTTGGGGATAAATTCTACAAAGGTTTCTAGAGGTTTTTTGTTTGCTTGTTTGTTTGTTTTTGCAGGAGCAGGGAAACATGGTCATATAACATTAGATATTCTCTTAAAAATTTTGGTGGTAAATTTGTCTGTCTATCCATCCATCTACCCATTCTACCTAATTTTTTCCATTTTAACCCTGTGTGTGTGTATGTTACTGAGACTGAACTCAGGGCCTTTGCACTGAGTTGCTTCCCCAGCTCTTTTTTTTGTTTTGAGACAATGGTCTCATTAAGTTATCCAGGCTGTTTTCAACTTGTGGTCCTTTTGCCTCAGCCTTCCAGAATTCTGGGATTATAGGGATGAGCCACTACACTTGGTATCTAGTTTATTGATACGAAGTACATTCACATTGTACAACTATCACCACCATCCATTTACCTCCAGAACATTTTCATCATACTTACTAAATACTAATTCTCCACCATCCATTGTCCAGCCCTTGGTAATTACCATTCTACTTTCTGTTTCTGTGGGTTTAACTATTCTCAAGACCTCATAGTGAAATTATATATTACTTGTCTTCTTGTGGTTTATTTTCATTTAGCTTAATATTTGTAAGGCCCAGCCATGCTATGGTATGTACCAGAACTTCAGCCTTTTTTAGGGCAAGATAATATTTCACTAGATGTATATACCACTTTTTAAAAAATAATCCATCGATAGGCCTTTGTGTTGTTTCCTACCATTTGGCTATTGTGAATAATGCCACTAGTATTTGTTCACGCACTAATGAACATAGTGAACAACTGCCAGCTTAGAGGCTTCACTTTCAATTCTTTCAAATACACATGGTACCTCAGTTCACAAACTTAATTGTTTTATAAATTTGGAAAAGGTGGACACATTTGTGTTTGTGTGACAAAGAGAGCCATGATTGTTGGTCACCTGATGCAGAGTTTGGAAACAAAAACAAATTTTTGCCAAATACTTTTAAGAACCAAATTGTTTGCAAATGAAAGCATTTATTTACTTACTTACTCACTTATTTATTTTTTGATACCAGGAATTGAACTTAAAACCTCTCACAACAAAAGCATTTATGAACCAAGGTACTGGTGTATATCTATTCATTCTTTCCAATATATGTATATATAATTGTATAACAAAAACATTTATGAACTGAGGCACCACTGAATATCTGGACATTCTTTCAAATATATATCTGTATATCTATATTATTTATCTATATGTCTATATCTATATCCATAAGTAGAATTGCAGTATTGTAATTCTATTAATAACTTTTGGAGAACTACCATACTATTTTCCATATTGCATGTACTATCATATTCCCATTTCTCCACATCCTTGACAACATTTGGTATTTTATGTTTGATAATAGCCATCTTAAGAAGTGGTATCTTGTGGTTTTGATTTGGGTTTACATTAGACACTGTATTTATTCATCCATTTTCTGTTGCCGTTAAGTACCCAAAGTTCCCAAAGCTGAGTACTTACCAAGAAAAGAGGCTTAGGTAGCTCACAGTTTTAGAGGATAAAGGTCCAAGACTGGACAACTCTGTCTGTTGGATCTCTGATGATAGCCCCCTTGGCTAGATCACAGCATAGTAGATAACATCATGATGGGGAGCACAAGAGAGGGAGCAGGCACGTGATGAGACTGGAGGTAGTAGGGACTCAGGGGCCAGACTTGGTCTTTTTATAAGAACTCATTGTCATGGAAACTAACCAGGGTCCCTCAAGAACATTAAGGTAAGGCCTTCAGTGACCCAACTACCTAGCACTAGACACTCCTTTATAAACAAAAAAGATTCCATTCCCTAGGCACCACCATACTGGGGACCAGAGTTTTAGCCCATGAATCCTTGGGAAGAGTAGGATACATACAAAATATATTCAAACCATAGCACATGTTTTTGTGTGAGAAAGGCAGGGTCAGATTCTTAATTGGCCAGGTAAATTTGGGACTGAGTTTACAGAAGGAGTTTTCAGTTTGGTGTCAAATCTGAATCGTCCACAAAACCATGTGATTGACTGATGTAATCAGTATACCCAGGTGGGTGGTGGTGGTTAACTAGAGGTGGCTAATCTTGAGTTGAGCCTGAGAGAGTGCTCCCAGAGCAGAGAAGACCCTGTATATCATGAACATCTTCTGGGTTAATGCTTCCTATAGAAAACTCATAAATAGGAGACAGAGCCCACAAAGGATATCAGATCCCTGGGTTCAAGCAAGAGCTCCAGGTTATAGGCTTCTGAAGTAGAAGTAACAGCTATACACTAGATTGTATTCACTCTAAGAATAGTGATCTATGTATGTCAAAACTACATTTAAAAATAAGCCATAACAAAAGGACAAATATTGTACAGTTCTACTTCTATGAGGTCCTTTGAACAATCAAACTCAGAAACAAAGTAGAATGATGGGTTTAAGGGGCTGAATAGAGAGGGGAAGGGAGAGTTAGTGTTTAACGGGCACAGAGCTTCAGTTTTGCAAGATGAAAACATTCTGGAGATGGATGATAGTGATACCTGAATAACCATATGAATGTTTGTAATGCACTGAACTATCTGCTTAAAAACAATGAAGATGGTTATGCATATTTTACCACACACACAAAATGGCATATAAGGTCCATCCTGAGAAATGCTTTGATGCTCCACTCCCTCAACCTCTCTGAAGGAGCTCAACTCCTATTTAGAACAAAGTTTCGGCCACATTGGATGTTATGGAGTCAATGCACAGCACCAACATGCTGGGGATCTGAAGCTGTAACCATGTCTATTCTTCCCTGAAGGAAGAAGACACTGACATACATACCTCAGTTCAAAGCCGACTGTGAATGCATGAATTTCTTCACAGGATAATAGCAGGCGCCTCACAACTTGTACACCTAAAACCCAGTGCTAAAGGATAAGTCCTTTGAGAAGCAGTGTTTCTATTTCTTAGTGTATTACAATGTAAGGTTTTTTAAACTTAATAAAATGTTGAGCACATTCACCTCTTGTTATGCTTTGGATCCTAAATGTCCCGCAATAGCCCATATCTAAGTAGAGACTTGTTAGTTTATGGTACCACTGAGGGACAGTGGGACCTTTGGGAGGTGGAAGGAAGTTAGGTAATTGGGGTTGTGCCCTTGAAGAGGATATTGGAGCTATGACATTTTTTCTTTGCTTCTCAGCCAACATGAAGTCAAGTCTTCATCTGCAAAGCCTTTCTGCTACAAAACCCTGTTTCAGAATAGGCCCAAAAGCAGCAGGCCCAAGAGACCATGGACTGAAACTTCTGAAAATGAGCCAAAATAAATTTTTCCTCTTCCTAAACTGATTATCTCAGGCATTTGTCATAGTGATAGACAGCTAGCTCACATACCTCTCTATTAAAAATTCAGTTAAACCCTTTATGTCTTAAAGCCAATGGCATTCACCTCTTGAGACTATTTGGCTGACTACATGAAAGATCTTAAAGCAACAACTTCAGTGTCAAACGGTCGATATCGATAATCAGCTACCCAAGCTTGAACTTGCAGATACAATATTTCAGTGCCACAGGGCCAGTGTGATGACTTAGTTTTCTTTCTTCTGGCAATTAGTATCTGGACACTGTGACAAGTTTTAAGATGATGATCCTCCCCAGAAGATCAAAATCCTTCCAAAAAGCTTGAGCATGATTTTAAAAATGCAATTATTAGAGGTTTAGGGCAGTGATTTTTCTCACATTTGAGGTTTATCAGCTGCTGGGGAGTATGTTGCACAGAACTGCTCCCCAGTCTGAATGGAAACTGATAACCTATATTTCTTTTTCTTTTTTGAGACAAGCTCTTAGTTAAGTACTCAGACTGGGCTCCAATTTGTGATCCTCCTGTCTCAGCCTCTTCGGGTGCTGGGATTGTTAGTGTATAGAAGTGCTATTGATTTTTGTGTATTGACTTTGTATCCGGCTACCTTGCTGAATTTGTTAACTATATCTAGGAGTCTTTCAGTAGAGTTTTGGGGGTCTTCTATGTAAAGTATCATGTCATCTGCAAATAATGATAATTTAACTTCCTCTTTTCCTATCTTTACTCCTTTTATTTCTCTTTCCTGTCTTATTGCTCTGGCTAGT
>PVJX010007389.1:0-71408 GCA_004027295.1 Dolichotis patagonum | reverse complement strand
GATTTAGAACTTACACCCTAACAGGAAGGAGATAAGTTTCAGGAATTATTATATAAATTCTTTGTTTAAACACAGATAGGCTTAACTCTGTACATTACAGAATTTGGACATGTGGATTAAAATAATGAGTAATATAATATCTCTGATCTCTAGAATTCAGTGCATTAATAAAACTCTCACACATATCAATCATTGCAGTATAATAGAAATGTTTCAAAGAATGAGGGTAAACTATATTAATATGTGAATATTTGATGATAATGAGGACAAAAAACAGAAACACATATAATGATTTCAGAGATTTTTTTCCTCCAGTATTTGCTTCCTTTTCCACTCTTCAGTAAGAATATCCACCTGAGATTGCATGGGATGAAAGTTTGGTGCTGGTTAGGGTAAACATGGCAATTATAGAATATGCATATTGTGTAAGGGGAGTAAAGGACCCTCTACAGCCTGGTGAGAAGAGCAGGGGAGTCACAAAGGACTAGGACCACAATACATTTAAAAGGAAAAAAACCGTTCATTTACTATTTCCCATAGGTAAAATCGTCATTTATTTCAGATAAAAGAAAATATAAACAATTTGACAGTGACACCCATTATCCCCACAATGCCTGTAATGATAAAAAAAAATTGTCTCTTAAAATCATGTTTTCATATGAAAATTAGTTAGTTTTATACTTTCATCAGAAACTCTAGTATTTTCTAAATACATCTGTTTTACTATAGGTTCAGGTTTGAAAAAATATGCCATATATTAAAATCTCAAGCCTATGTCCAAAGTGAAATATTCCATAATGGGATTTTTTTTCAGAAGGCTGATATATCAGTTTGGCTTTTAATATTATATTAAGATTGTTAGTAGGAAATTTACTGAGCTATGAACTATTATTACACTTGTTGCTCTGACTTTTATTATTGTTGTTTCCTAATTCCAAGTAAAAATTTTCTAGTACTATCATGAAATTGTTAATAGTAATGAAAATTCATCACCTGAAATTTCATCATTGTACTGAAATGCTAGTGAAAAAATAATGATAATAAGGTACCTTTCAAATAGTTCTTCAATCCATTATGATAATTCTAATAAATTGAGGTTTTAGGCTTTTATATTTCAATGCAGCATAGATTTATATCTATCATACTTGTTTTCTAAATCAGCATTTCACTATGTCTATTGTCTAACTTTCTTCTTAGAATTTTTTGGATATATGAAATAGATAAATCAAATTCTATGTCACAAAAATATTTTTTCCTCTTAATTTGGAAAACTAGAAAAACATTGTGTCAGAAAATTTTGATCTGAAATTTTAAAGAAATGTTTGGAATCCATTTTGTTTCTATCCTCTGTTTCAGAATGTAGTAAGAAAAATATATTGAGAATTTTGGGATTTTTTGCTATATATTTTCAGTAGGCTGCATAATGTTTACACTCACAGTAGGGAACAAGTAAAGGTATGTAACAAACCTGGATTTCTTCTAATCCCCTTCTCTTACCCTACCTCCTCCCTTGTCTCTAGGTCTCCTTCCCACATTTTCGTTTCATTTTCTTTTCAGTTCATGCTGGGAACACATAATGACTCCATTCGCTGTGGGCAGTTGAGGCACGTATATGACACATCTTAATTCTTTCCACAGTCCCGACCCCTACCCCATCCCATCCTCTGTCTCTTGCTCCCCTTTCATTGCAAATTGGGAATTGTTGATTCTTATTTCCTCTGAAGCTCCATGACCCATTATGGCATTTTCTTCTTGATTCTAAAAGAAGAAGAGGAAGAAAAAACTAAAGTAGAAAAATATTTGTTAATTTAATGTAAACATAATTAGACCAATGAAATTTAATATTATAAAGAGTGACATTGAGCTTGTGCCAACACCACAAAAAAAGGACTGGAGTAGGAAAGGGGCACTTACTCAGAGAGAGACGGGACATTGATGTGTAACTTACAAAAGTCGTAAATCGGACTAATAAAAACAAAAATTAAATTTGTATCAAAGATTTATTAACTGATTCTCTCAGGAAGGAGTAGTAGAAATGGCCAAGCAAGTTAAAATATTGCTGGAGGTCCTTGGATTCACATGAGAACATCACAATAACACAAATAAATTTTCTTTAAAAACAAAATGATTTTTAGTAAACCAAGTAATTTATAAACTTTTGATCTTTTCCACTAAACGAGCACCTCTTAAATTATTATGGGGCAGAAATCATTGCTTTGTTATAGGTGAGTATTCATTTACAGAGAATCAAATAAAGGCGCACACCTCCAGCGAATCAGATGAGCCCCACGTGGATCCGGTAGATAACACCCGGGGTTAAACTTAAAGACCAATCTGTAGTTCCTTAAGCCCACTTATAAATCCAGATTTTTTTTCCTTAACAGATGTAATATATGCAACTCTTGGTGGAAGTTGGGATGTCTTATGTCTGAATGTGGACCAGACAAGAACACTTGCGATGCGGTTCTCCACCTTGTCCACCAGCCGGACAGCTCTCCTTGAAAACGGAGCAATCACCTCCATGCGGGCTCAACCTGGCCCTGTCTTCATCTACTGACACTTACAGAGCTGGCTAAGCTGTTTTCTTTTTCATTTAATGGGCTGTAAGCAATGTATATAGGGCTAGCTGAAGTACTGAGGTGTAATCTTTGAAGCCAGACTTGAGTCACTGTTTTTCCACCTCCATGTCTCCCTACAGGGTTGAGCCAGTAGGTTGCAGGCAGCGCTCCAGGGCGGCCAGCTGGGTTTGAGCCTCGAAATAAGAGGCTATGACTGCTCAAGGTTTACACATCAGACCTGAAATGCCAGCCTTTTAAACATCAAATGCTACCTCAGCTGTGCTATGCAGATTGGTGTTTCTGCACAGACCTCTCTCTGCCTGTTGTGGAGGTGTTTCCTGGCCTCCTAGCTAGCCCGGCTCGCAGTTCTCACATACTTTCCACCGTTCTCCCAGTCACTCATCCTTTAGCCACGCCCTCCTCCACGAATTAATAAAATCCAGGTAAGGACTTGGGTCAAGGCCTTGGGTCCCATCTGGATCCACTCATCTGGACTGGCCCAGGACCCCTGGGCTGCCTCTAACTATAAGTATGTCTTAATATTTTTATTCTTGCCGTGGGTTGCACTAGAAGTGGTAGATTGAAATGAACTCGCCAAAATTCCAATAACATTTCCAAGGGATTGAAAATACAAACTTCTGGACTGTGACACGGACAGAAAAACGGATTTCAATATCACATCTCAAATCTGTTCTTACAAATTTCAAACACATAATACTTTTAGAAAGACTCATTCTGTTTTAAACTGTGATATGCACAAACTTGTGTATTGCTGGTATAATTTCACTAAACAACAGGAGTACTCTTCTAGTTTTATCAGACTTTACTCCCATACAATTTTTGTAACTATTCTAATGACTTTTCTGAAGTAGAGTTGAAATAAAAAGAACTGTAAATATTTAGTGTATGCAGTTTAATAAGTGTTGACATATTGAAAACACCACTTGTACTTACCGCATGCAGTGCAAAAGACACATCTATCACCTCCTTAAATCTTCATGGCTCTGTGTGTGTGTGTGTGTGTGTGTGTGTGTGTGTGTGTGCACGCACATCTGCGAGTATGTGTAGTGCGTTGTTTGGTGAAATACTTAACATGGGATCTACCCCTCAACTAGTTTTTAAATGCACCTTACTGCATTGTTGACTGTCGACACTAAGCTGTTCACCAGATCCCTTGAATTTATTTATCCAGTATGGCTGATACTTTATACTGGAAACACAAACATGAAGTTGCTCTAAGTCAGGCCCCTTCTTTCACAAAGAAGTGTGTAAACAACATGGTATCACAGAATCACAAATTCTACAAATATATATGTCAAATATTGCAAAACATATCTGTAATTGGGCATGGACAATCCTATCTCAAATAATTTAAAATTAATGGTACATGCTTCATAGAAACTGAGAACAGAATTCAGAAAACAGTTATGCATATTAGTAAGTGTGAAACTGATATTTGTCTTTCTTGTTTAATTGTAAACTAAATGAGTGGCATGTAACATTTGCCTTTTATTCTGTGGTACATTCTCAAGAATAACTGTTATGATTAACACGTAGATGCCCAATATTTGCTCAATAAAAGGATAATAACAAGAACACAGAGTAATTAACACCACTAATATCAAAACCAAGTGGCCAATACTGTCTGTTTATTCAACACTTTAAAACATAGATCTTCCTATATTACAATAGTAGATATTTTATAGATGCTGTATTATTATATATAACAAGAGATATATGTAATATAAATCATATATTTACAAGTGTTATGAAAAAGTACAGAATAATAATTTTTAAAATCTTAAGGTATTATTTGTGTGATTTATAAACCATATTTAAAGAGGCACATGTTATATTGTTAATGTATTTTAATAAAATGTAGAATGATACATTTATTCAATTTACTTCCACAAGCACTGAATCAAAGTTGTTTTGCAATACATGATACCAGGGAGCCCTTAATCACTAGCTCTCTTAATGGGTGAGAACTGTATTCTACAAAGCTATGAGAATTCATCTCAAGTTTCATGTATTTGCAAGATTTGATGGAAATGGATATAACCCAAAATAATTTCTCTGGGTAGGAACATCTCTTGATATAGTTTTGGCAAGCCTTATTAGAACTTACTCTATATGCTCAACCACTTCAGTAAGTTTTTGCTCTTTTCCACTTATAAATATGCCAATGGCATCTGCAAATTTTTTCTCATCTTATTTTTGACTTTGCTATACAATTTGATTTTCCTATATACCTTTTTAGGTGAGTACAGAGGATATTTTTACGTAGTTGTTCTGATATCTTCTTTTTCAACTTTAACTTCTCAAAATACACAGTGTGCTGAAAAATGTATACACACTTCGGGAAAAGGAACAATCTTATAAATATTGTAATACTAAATTTATTGAAACCCAATGAGATTAATATGTTATCTTTGGTCTCTGCAATTAAAAGAGGTGCACAGAGTGGTGAACATGAGTTTCTAGATATTTATTAACGCAGCGACATGCTGCTTGGGTAACTTTGGTCGCTGAGATTGCCGCACATGCATTTTTAGTTTCTTCTCTACAGGCCGGCAATTCAGTCGGTTTTCGGTGATACACGACATCCCCATATGACAATAACACCATCTGTCGCAGACATCTTTCGGTTTTCCTCTTTCTGAAGTGTGCATATGTCATCTGGAAGACTTTATATAGCATGACAAGGTGCATTCTTCTTAAAATAATTAATTTTAATTGCTAGTTTGGTCACGAGTCTTAGGTGCCTTCCTTATTTTATGTCATTTTCTGTAAAAGATTTCTGCTTTGAAATTTTGTAACATATCTTCCAATTTTACCTGCATGTTTATTGATTTTCTTAAGAATATAAGTACATTTTATGGGCATTATTTGCTTCCTTCTGCCTATTTCTTTCTTATAAGTTTTATGAGAATTTTATAACATTAGAACTCTAGGTTTATAGGGTACATGGTTTTCCAGAATTCTAACAGAGTTCTACAGAAAAATAAATGTAAATCTATAGAATTTTCAAAGTTCTAAACAATTTTATTCATTAAAAAAATAGATCTTTTAATAGTTTTTATACCCTACTTTCAGGAAAAATATATATTCATAGACTCAAAATTAATTTTATACTTATTTCCTGTTTTGTGTAACACACGAGACACAATGGAAAGCAGAAGTTATTTTACTTTCTACAATTATTATTCTTTGTCATTATTTTTATCATAAAAACCAATAAAAACATATTTAACAATCTGGCAAACATAATCTTGTGTTATTCTTACTATTTAAAGTAGATTATTAACACCATAATTAGTTTATGGTGTTGACAAGTATTTTTCTACATTTCATTTACAAGCAGCTCCACTATTTGCCATTATTGTCAATTAAAATATGTTCTAAAAGTATTTTTAGTATTTAGCATTTTAATTAAAGGGTTAAGAAAATGTAAATAGCGTTTTCCAGAGTAAAGTTTAATATAGTGGTCAATACTTATATTGTCTTTGATTAAGCCAAAAATTACAGAATCATAAAGGAAACTTAAAGAAATATCCTTTATGTATGGATACAAACAATAATGGTTTACTTATATTCTTGTAATGTCCCTTAAGGATATATTGAGGAAAGAGGTACATACATACATTGTCTTCTCCTATACATATCACAAGATTTAAAAGTTAGTAGTTAGGGTCCAGAGATTTAGCTCAGTGGCGTAAGTGCCTGCCTGGCAAGCACAAGGTCATTAGCTTGATCCCTGGTTCCCAAAAAAAAAAAAAAAAAGTTGTTATATAGGAGAAAAAGTAAAAACTTGGGAAATTCAGATATCATAGTTTTCTTTTTAAAAAAAATTATACTAACATACAAAAATGAAAAAACAACATGTATTTGAGATTCCATGTTTATGGATATTGATAGTTCCACAAAACATTATAATACAGTCTCAGAATAAGGTTTTATATCCATAACATGAAATTGTCCTTCGTAAATATTTCAATCTTAATTTTTAGCAATTGATTTTTAAAATGTATCCTAAAACATACACTCCCACAAATAATTGATTAGTGAATTCCAATTTATTTTGAGCTTCCTACTGTTCAAAATACCAAAAATAGTACAATGCTGTATTGACATTCAGAATTGCATTTAAAATTATTAGAGTGATCTCAGATGAAATCCAGTATTTTTTCAACTGTGCCATCATACTCTTGATAGACTAAATGAAGAATGAACCTTAGTACAATCTATCTACTCTACATTTCATTTTTCATTTGTAAAATATGCTACATTAAAAATGCCTGAGTATTAACACATTTCATATTTATACCAATATGGAATTTTAAGATCTTTACATAGTTTTGTTTTTATAACAAGTTCAATTATAGCTTGCTTATTGTGCCTCACAGATACTGCATTTTTGTTTTACAAACCAAAGACATATATCCACCCCACAATGAAAATTCTGTTGGCATAGTCCCACAACAACTCAGAAGACTGTTTGCATTTAACAATAAAATATTTTAAGGTCTGCACATTCTTTTGACATAATGCTGGCAGGCACTTAATGGACTAGTGTATTATGTAAACATAACATATTCAGTCAATAAACAATCACAAAAATAAAGTCACTTACTTTATTGTGGGTGTCTGAAACTGTACCCACAATGTTTTCCTACTGTAAGTATAAAATATATATTCAAATAGGCATTAAAAAGGCAATCTTTTTAGACCTTGTATGTTTATTTATGTGTAGTGTCCAATTTCTTTCTCTGTCCTAGCAGATAACCTTCATAAAAGTTAAGTTCCTTCCTTTCACAGATAAATGGCATATTTAGAAGTTAATAATATGTAATCTTGTAGCTGGGTACCAAATGGAGCATGACAAAAACAAACGAAACACAATTATCTTAGCTATCCTAAGTGTGTTTACGTGTCGCTGAGAAATCCAATAAGGTTGCTATTCTTTGTTCAGAGTGGTTTTAGCCTGTTTTGCATTGTTTAATTTCAACATACATGAAGGTATGGACAGCTATTTTGAAGAGAATAAGAAACACTATGGCAGCCATTGTTGATTTTCCTGTTGTCTGGTTTTGAAGGCCTGTAATGCCTTTGTTAGTCTGTTCTGATCAGTTTTATACTATTTTGTTTTGTATGAATTCATTTTGTGTGAAGACATGGACAACTATTTAGAAGAAAACAGACAATATGGTAGCCACTGTTGATATCCTATTGTCTTGCTTTGAAATCTCTGTCACATTGTTTTCTTCTGATCTGCTTTGTTCTGTTTATGTTTAGTTTTACCTTCTCTAAAATAAAAAAATGAAAAAATTCGACTGTCTGATAACCATGTCAAACTGCGCTAGTCTCAAGGCATTGACAACAGTTAGAACATAGGCAACTATTCAAAACCTATCTGTATTTATGTCAGTTCCAATATGTAACTATTAGACTATTAAACTAACTTCCAATATTAGACACTTTGTAGGACTATCACAGCATGTTACATGTATAGCTAACTGGCAGAGAAAAACTATGAAATCATGAGAAATGATCCACTAGCTTTACTAATTTCTATGATTTATCTCAAGCACCTATATCAACTAACCAAATAGCGTAATTTTATCCAAAAATCAAGGGAAATAATAAAAATCAATGTTCAGTGGTGAAGGATGTTTGTAGTACGAGATTTTTGTTTTGTTTTATGAAAGCAGCTTACAATGTTCACAATCATAATTGTTGGTTTTGTCATATTTTTAGCGAACAAATCTACAGTAGTCATACTCATGATTAATGTTAAAACTATTGAGAATTATATACAAGGTGCAATTGAAATAAATGGTGAATGATGTTTTAAAACTCTAATAGTAAAATACATACTACCATTAATTCCCCTAAAAAATACTCCCCAGGTTTAAACACAGCCCATCATGCTTGATGCTCTCTGAAGCAGTTCTGGAACTTCTTTTTCTTCTTCCTCTTCCTCTTCTTCTTCCTCTTCTCCTTCTCCTTCTCCTTCTCCTCCTTCTCCTTCTTCTTCTCCTCCTCCTTCTTCTTCTCCTTCTCCTCCTTCTCCTTCTCCTTCTTATTCTTTTTGTCTTTTTGAGACAGAGTTTCACTATGCAGAGTTTTCACTAGGCTGGCCTTGAACTCACTTTGTAGCCCACACTGGCATCAGACTTGTAGCTATCTTCCTGTCTCAGCCTCTTGAGTGCTGGGATTACAGGCATTAGCCACCATGCCTGCCCTGGAAGTCCTTTTTCATGTGTCCTTAGAGATGTGATGAATATTTCAGTAAATGCTCCTTTCACCAGCCATTGGAAATCCAGGCTCATAAAATTATCTTGCTATGGCCTCAGTCATCTTAATTATCACATCTGGCATCATAAAATTTCAGGATCTTCCCTGAATCAAAATGACCATGAAAGATACACATTTAGAATCATCCAAGCAGCTAGGATAGCACAACTAAAGATTCTCTTAAGAAAGGACTTCAGAAAGTGTCAAAAATGATGGGATAAGTATTTCAAAGAGCAGTATTAATAGAGGGGTTGATGGCAATGTTACTCTTACCATAATACTTTTTAAAACATTTAAACTGTGTTTTGGCCAAATGTGTCCATCTAAAAAACCATGATTCAACTGTTTTAACTGACAGAAAAATTAAATAAACTTGTGGGATACAAAACGCATGCAACAGTTGCGTTGACCTAACAGTTGCGTTAGGACAAATGACCTAAAGAGTTAATTGGGAAAATGCCATTCACAATGGCAGGAATAAATTACTCAGAAATAATCTTAATGCAAATTATGAAATGCTTCCATAATGAAAATTTTAATGATGAATGAAATTTAAAAAGGTAAAGATAGAGATCACATGTTCTTGAACTGGAAGAACTAATATTGTTAAACATATTATTCTAATGATTTACAGAATCAGATTAATCTTTATCAAAATTCCCATGGAATTGTTTACTAATAGAAAAGATATTCTATAATTCATTTGTAACAGCAAAAGGACTAGAATAGCCACTAACAATCTAGGCAAAAATATGTGAGTGGAGGTTTTATACTTAGACATTTCATAAAATTATTTAAAACATAAAAAATTTCACAAACATCTTAACACAAAATGAAAGTTTCTTGCAGAAGAAAAATAAGTTTGCTTACAAGTAACCTAGCACACATTACTTTAAAAAAAAAAACAGGTGACCAAGTGAACAGCTTTTGAGTTTCATTTTACTCATCTTTTGAAGACAAGCAAAGAAGAAGGTGATTGTTTTGTACAAAATACAGAAAAGCAAGACAGGTAACCAAATTCTTAGAAGCCAAATGAAAACATTTCACTTTTGGATTCCATTACACTTAATCATAAAAACTTCTTCCCAGTGCAAAGTCTAACCTAGAGGACAGGGTAGGCAAAACTTTATAATTCAGTGATTGTTGGAGAAAGATAAAAAGCAATACTTTTAATGAAATAAAAAGTCTTAATGATTTGTATTAAAACTGTCCACACTTTCTGATCACTAAACTAACAAGGAGTTAATTGTACACTAAAGCTGTTATTGCTTTAGCTGATACGTGCGTTGCTCCTGATGTTGACATGTTTGAAAGGTTTGGTGAATGAACATTAACCAAACCATATTAAAGCAAACTGTGGAAATCTGAGTGATCTCTGTGTATCTTTCAACATTCAGATTCTTTTCTTTTAAAACCGATATTTTTAGTTCTTCAAACATAGCAGGTTTGCTCCAGGGTTGGACATTCACACTGCCTAGAATGTCATGTAGAATCCTTACATGACAACATTTTGCTCATTTAGGCCTCAGCTCAAATTCCATCTTCTTGTAAAGCCCTAGAGAAATCACCAAGCTGATCTATACACCTGACTATCAAAGTTTTGCACAGTTTTTCTAACCATTATCCTTAATAGTTTCAGAAATTACCTTGTATATTTTTATTCATTCTCATGAGAATAGTTGAATTGCCTTACCTACCCCACCTTAAGTTTTCCCTGTATGCTCTGCTTCTCTTGAAGTTCTCCATGTTACTGGTGTCCGGGATGCACCATCACACTTTACACAGTAATGCCTCGGTTCATGAACACTTCTGTATGCAAACAATTCACTTGGCAAACAAAAGAGTTGAGCAAAATTCTGCTTCCATTCGTAAACTGCACAGCAATAAAAACAACTATAGCCATCTCTCCCACATCCACACAAAGGCAGCACTTTTCCCCTAAATCGTAAAACAAATTTGTTTTTGTTTTTGTTTTTGTTTTTGTTTTTGTTTTTTTGATACCAGGCATCAAACTCACGACCTCACATTTGCCAGTACTGAGCTAAATCTGCATCCAAACAAATTAAGTTCCTAAACAGATGTACCAGTGTACTCATATATCTCTAGGTATTTATGATCATTAATTATTTTATTGTACATCTCTGTAGTACACAATGATTACATTTATCACCAGGAAGTGTGACATGTACATATCTTAAAAAATTTTTAAACCACTATGCCTCCTGTCCCTCCCTGATCCTTCCAACTCTTAGTCACTTTTCCCTTTGCAAAATTTCCATATTTTTTTCTTCCATGCTTTTTTCTCATTTCCCATTCCTCCTCTCCTTCCATTTCTTATTCCCAATCCCATTGAAAAAGGCCTATGTTATGGCTTGTGTCTAGATGGCTCCCCAAAGCCTCATGAGACCATAGATGCGGCTTTTCAGAGGTGGTTGGATATAGTGTGTAGGATGCTGGGGTTAAGGACTGGTGATTAACTTAGTCCACTGTAGTTTTAGCATAGTTTGGGGTGTGCATAATGGGAAGCCCATTCTGGGTGTGAGTTCTATCTGTCCTAAGGACATGTAACCTGGATGGGTGTAAGGGGACAGAAGAAAGGCAGACCAGTCACTACTGCTTCTGCTATTTGACTGCTTTGCTATGCTTGTGCCTTCTGCCTGCCTTGAGCTCTTTCTCCTTTGTGATGCCCGTCTGACATGGCACCCTGCCTTGGAGCCAGCTGAGTATGAATTGAAACCCCTACAAACTGGGACCCAAAATAAACTTACCTTCCTTTAACATTGGCTATTGGGTATTTCATCTCAAAAATGAGAAAAATAACTAAGACAACCTACTTCCTATTATCTATCTTATTTTGCTCCTTATTGATATTTTGGATTTCTTATAAAAAAGAAATCATAAAATATTTAAACTTGTGTCAGATTTATTTCACTTAATATTATAGTATTTAATTATGAGGTTTAAATGCCTATGAATAGTTATTATGTCTTCTAAAATTTTAGAAGAAAATGTTAATCATATCCATCTTCCATTTTTCTTTTTAATATCCACCATTTATTTATCTTGTTCCTTAGACCGTAAGCATATTTTCCTAATTTCAGCAGTCACTGATCTGAACTTCTTGAAGATAATTGTACCTTTGTTCTCCGTAAGATTTTTTTTTTTTGTACCAGGGATCAAACTCATGACCTTGCATTTGCCAAGCAGGTGCTTCTGCCACTGGGCTATATCCTCAGCTCTCTATAATAGTTTCACAACAATCTTTCTATAAAATTAGCTCGTTTCACTTAAACCATTAAAATTTTTTTCTTAACCAGATAATACACTACTTGCTAGTAAGAACTGTGTGTGATTTTACTCTACTCCTTCACTATATGGTTTAAAAATATTATTTAGTAATTATTTAGGGGAGAAGGGAGAAAGAAGAGACACAGTTGTTCAAACAATACCAAATCCATATGAATAATTAATTTATCTACCACTTGAGAAAAGAGATAAAAAAATATATCCCAAAATAAAGAGAATATCCTGGTATCTCTATCTTGTGATAAAAATAATCTTACAAAAATGAAAAGTATAACTGAGAAGAATACACTGCAGAGTTTTAATATGATTAATTTAAATATGTATTAACATACAAATATACATTAAATATCTTACTAAAAGCCACAAGCAATAACTTTAAAAATTTTGTCATCTATTTTCTTCCATTTGTCTCCAACTAAAATAGTCCCAGTGCCAGGTATGGTGGTACGCACCTGTAATTCCAGCACTAGGGATGCTGAGGCAGGAGGATTGTTGCAAGTTTGAAACCAGCCTGGGCCACAAAATGAGTCCAAGTCTAGCCTGAAATGCATAGTGAGAGCCTATCTCAAACACACACACGCACACGCACATACACACACACACAAACACACACGAAGAAAGAAAGAAAGAAAGAAAGAAAGAAAGAAAGAAAGAAAGAAAGAAAGAAAAGAAAAGAAAAGAAAAGAGAAAAGAAAAGAAAATAGTCCCAGTAAAAATGAAAGAAAACAAGAGCTAGGCAGTGAAGGGTGACAGAATTCTGGAGTGAAAAACTCAAAACAAGGAGGAATTTGTTTAAGTGTGAGAAAATTGAAAAGTGCAGGGATTATTTCATTTGAAATAGAGACTGAAAATAAATAAGGAAATAGTCTTACATATACCTGTGACATCCAAACCACCTTGCTGGATCATTTTCTAAATGCATCTGAAAACATTTACTGGAGACTGGAATTTCTTAGCAGGACAACACAGCGGTATGCTTTTACCTAATTACCAGTGTCTATAATCTTCTTAAATTACCATTTTTAGTATTCCAGTATGTTTTATACTTCTAGCAAATTATAAAATTCAAATATTAATATGAATTCATTTGAGGGCAAATATAACCAGCTACCCAGAATGGAAAATTACTGTAGGAAGTAATTTTCCTGGATAGTAATCTCCTAAGGTAAAGCTATTGAGCTTTACTTTACACTCACATTTGTCAAAAGACAATTTTGTTTTGATAACTTTTAATTTTAGAGCTTTCATTTTCTATAGATCTTAAATGTTTTAAGGACTTTTATATAGCATAATTTCAATGAATGGCTTTATTGAGTTTTTAAACAGGATATTCTGATAATCAAAGTACAAGAAGAAATGACTTCATTGTTTTCTGCTTCTGGTTTTATATGGAAGTGTCCTCATAGTCAAATATGAAACAAGTACTAGTTAACACTGTTCCATAGAATTATTCATGACATTTTTATTTATAAATTAATGGTAAGCTGAAATAAGGCTGTATTCCAGAAAGCAAACCCACATCCTTTAATGTTTTATTTCTAAATAAAAAAACAATGTTTAGCTGAACCAAAACATTTATACAGCTTTGACTGAAGAATTCAAAATGTTAATTTTGTGATATGAAATCAATTTATTTTTTGTTATTAAAATGTATGGAGTCCGTTCTCTTGGTAAAATAATTGGGATAATATCATTTGAATGTACTCTGGGCACTTCATTTCCAGAAAAACATCAATACAGAAAAAGAGAGAGGAAAGAGAGAGAAGAGAAGAGAAGAGAAGAGAAGAGAAGAGAAGAGAGAAGAGAAGAGAAGAGAAGAGGAGAAGAGAAGAGAAAAGAAGAGAAGAAAAAGAAGGAGGGAGGGAGGAAGAGAGGAAGAATGGATTCCAGTACAAATGTTAGTATTTGAATATTTCATTGTATTTTCTGAACTAACACTGCTTATTAATATATGTATCTGTTTTGAGTGCTTATGCTAATACAGTTGACCCTTAAATGCTTTACTTAAAAGGCCAACAAATTCAAAATCAGGTATATTCTTTAAAAAAAAAGCATTTTGGTAGTAGAAATATGATAATATATTATTTCACTTTTGTAGTGATATATTTTACAATAAAATATAGTATCACCAAAGAGAGCTTAATTATTTTTTCATGTGACTTTAACTAGTGTTCCAACAAAGTTTCCTTGCTGGTTGTCTTAAATTTTTCCAAAGAACTACTGACAATGTTTATTTCATGATTGCTTGTCTAAATAATTATCAAAACTCATTAGAAATTTGATACATATTGGCTGTGGTTTAAATTTTCTTTTGGAAATATGAAGGAAACTAAATCTATAATTTTCAGTTAAGTCCAACTTTTGTAGTAAAACGAGCTGTGCATGCTTACTCTCACTCTGAAATTGTTTCACCAAGCCTTTCAAATGATTTCTGTTTTTATGAAAGTCTTCTAAAGTGTAAAGGATAAAATATTATGTTAATTACTAACACTAAAATAATCATGGTTCCAGAAAATGCTTTTCAACCAATATTAAGGCATAACTACAATGGAAGAGTCATCCAGGGCAGACTGCAATTACCTTGACACAGGAATGATGAGGCTAACACAGTCAGAGGCAGCATGAGGTCCTGAATTTAAATCCTGACACTTTCAGCTCTATAAAATGGTACAGTAGCCTGGGTTACTATACTGTACTTCTGAATATTTTGTCTTATAAGAAAAATGACCAAATTGAGGACACAATAGTTATTGCATATAGATGACTTAGTGCCATACTAGCACATAGAAATATTTTATACAATTTGGTATTTTTAAAGGTTCGTTTAAAAGTTTACATAAGATGCTTTACTGGTGAGCTTTCCCATCACAGTAACACAATACTTTACAGGAACAACTTAAACATTTGAGAATATTCAGTCCATGTTCATCTGGATTCAAAGTAGAACATCATGTTGTAAAGGTACAAAGAACACAGCTACAGTTTATGGGAGGAAATAAGAAAAAGCAAGTTGAAGTGACCCAGCTACCACATATAATACCCAAAAACATCTGTGCTCCAAACAGAAAACCACAGAAGTGTGCTTTACTTACCACCTGTTGATCCCTTAGTAATCAAGTTGACATTATTAAGCTTAATCACCGTACATGAATGTATAGGTACTTCATTTTTCTATTTTGCTTTAGGATATATGTAGTTACACATAAAACATGTGTAAAATACATTTATATATGTAACATATGCAGCTATTTATTTGTAATATTTCAGTTTTGATTTCAAACTTATTGTTCATTTAATTGGATACTAAGACTTTTTAGAGCCTTCCAAATTTATTGTTATTTTCTACCTTTATCTCTTCCATGAATTAGAGTTCAACTGTCTCTTTCAATTAGAGAATTTTCAAGTTGCCTATTGATCCCCTAAAGCTGTGGGCACTGTTAGGCTGACAACATAGGTAAGTAAAGAGAGTGATACTAAGTTGAATTAGCTAGCTCCAGGTATTTATAATCTTACCAACCTTCATGCATTACTGTGATGCCGTATTAGTCACTTTACTGTTACCCGGATACCATACTTGATACCACAACTGAAAGCTTTCATTCAAATCCAGGTAGTCCATGCAAATGTCTACCTGTGAAGACATGAGGCTGCTGGGAGATATTCTAGATTTGAACCATAATATTATGGTCCTGGCCCCCAGGAACTCATGTCCATCTCACTATATAAAATGCATTTAGCCCATCTCTAAAAGTCATCAAATTCAATAGTTTTAGCAGTGCTGAAAAGTTCAAGTCCAAAGTATCCTCTGAGATTTGAGACAAACTCTTACCTGTGAGATCTTGTTAAAATGTTTAAAAAGTTTAATACTTCCAACATAGAAAGACAAAGGGTAACCATTTCCATTCTGAAGGCGAGGAGTAGAGAGATAGAAAGATGGAACAAAAGGAAGACCAGAACAAAGCAAGCATTAAATCCTGTAGCTCCATACCCAGGACACAAGGCTAGACATAGATTGTAGCTAGTTGTAAACTTAAGTGGGCTCAAGAAACATTGCTCTTCTGTGGCTTCTCTTTTGGACTAATTCTACCCACTGCTTTTGGCTCTTTTAAGCAGATGATCCATGTTTCTTGTATCTATCTTCAGTTTCCAGGCTACTCCAATGCAATTTCCATGTCACACTTACATCTTCATTCATTTCTCTCAGGAGCAATTGCCCAGCCTACAAAGTCTTCTTTGAAATCTAAAGGGAAGCCTTTATGACCCCACAGTGTTTGCATTTTGCGTGTGTAAAAATCTAGCACCACACAGATGATGCCAAGGTCTGGCATTTGCTCAAGCAATAGCCTGGCAACCTTCACCATGATTGTAAAGACTGCTGCGTGCCTGGATATTGAAACTTAAGGATACCCTTAGGTATCTCTGAAAGAGCAGTTAACCCTGAATGTCTCTACTTATTGTAAAATTTTTTAAAACAAGTTTACCATTTTACACCTTTGTGCTTACAATGTGTAAGCACAAAGTATTGTATTATTGAAATAGTGATTATACTGATGTACTTTTAGTGCTAATCCTTTCAGAAACCTTGCTTATCATTACCATAAATTTACAAGGGCTTTCTTTTGAGCCAGGTTGAAAATTCTTAAAGTCACTGAAATCTCCATTTTGTCCCTAGTTCTCATGGTAAATCTAGCCAAAAGAAACCTGCAGGACTCAAGCACCAGGTTGAATACTGAGCTATCTTGAAGTTGTTTTTTTTTTACCAGACTACTAAATTTATCACCCTTAATCTGTCTTTTGCAAAAGCTCAAAACTCGAATAAAGTGCAGACAAATGTTCTTCCAAAGTGAAACACACATGACTTCTAGTCAATCTGTAATGGAGACCTATTCCCAGATGAAACATACTGATCTCAGCCTTCACTATTCACATTCCTGTCAGAAATCTGGTCTTCAGGATCTGACTTGAAGTTCATCCATCACTTTCTGCTTGCGGCACTCTTGGGCTTCTCTAGCCCACATATGCAGATCTTTCTAAATTCTTCCTCCAAAAGCTTCAAATTACATAATGAGGTACAGTAACAGCAATGAATCAACGTTTCTGGTAGCAATATGCTGTAGTAACTTCTGACTGATATACACAATACTCAACACTCACAATTTAAAGAACAAATGGGTCCTGTTTCAGGAAATGAATATGTGCAGGCAATGGTAGGCTCCAAACAGAAGTATGGTGGAAAAGTATGACAGGTGAAAGCTGCTCAACCCTTGGAAGTTAAGAAGCAGAGAGAAAAGGGAGGAGCCAGGGACAGGATTAGACCCTTCCACGTAATGCCATCAGTGACACCTCCGTGTGTGTGTACCGCAGGACAGTCCACAGAAAGCAAGATATGGCTGCAGTCTAGATGCCCACAACAGATGAGCAGGTAAAGAACATATGGAATATCACGCAAAGAAATATTTGGTCATGAAGAAAATGTACAAAAGGACCAACTGCAACTGGAGGGAAAAGAAGAAGCAGAAAAAAGGGATTTGAGTTTAAGATTTGGGATTATTCTGCTTATGGTAACTGGCTTTGTAATTTTATAAGACAAACATTGCCACTCTGAACATTATGTTGTAAACCATCAGGTAGTTATACCTACCTGATAAGAAGGCTATACAAATTTTATTTTGCAATATGAATGTGTTTTGGTAATTTCAAAATACTTTTAAGTGAAAAGTAATACATTGAGAATGTTGTTGAATCTTTGTTCTACAACTGACTTAAAATCCATCATCTTAAATATTTTAAAGACTTTTTAGAAGACTTTTCTTAAGTTACAGACATAAGGTTGTCAAAAGTAAGATGTTTAAAGATGCTAACATTTTAAGGTTTTAATTAGTAGAAGAAAAGTATTAAAATTTGAACATAAAAATAACGTAGTTTTGGTTTCATAGAATATATTTAAGTTTCCCTTCATATTTAAAAATAAGTAGAATTTATGGCTTAGTTATATATACTATAATACACTTTCTCATCTTGGACTTATTTTTATTAGACAAACAAGATTTTGTATACTTAGCTGAAATTGAAATTTTAAGTATATATTTATCTCAAGAAAACTTGAATACTCAAGGAATTTGTGTCACAGTTTTTGCAAACATGGAAGGTAATTGGGAGACTTGTACATTTTACCCATCTATTTGATATAGAATAAGCAAAATGTTGTTACACCTGGAAATTTGTGTTTATTGCAAAATGTTGGCAAACACTGAAGCAGCAGACTGTAGGGTATGTTTTTCTAGTTCATAGAAATGCTAAGGTCACACATAGGCTGAGGTATGCTATGAACATGAATTCTCTTCTGTGAGTGTAAATAAATTTACATTCTGCATGATTGGGGTCAACAAGAACAGAGAATAACGAGTCCTTGTCTTGTAAATATATTTGGTCTGAACTCTATCCAAACATTAAGGACTCTCTTTTCTCTTTGATTTTATACAGAAGCTCATGAGGGAAGCAGCTGGTGTTTTTTAGTAGTTGCTATACAGTTTTAGGTATGACATATTATCAAAGAAAACAAAACCAAACCTGGTTCAAAGAGAATGTCTTTCATTAGTAGCTAAAATTATACATCAAATATTTGAGCTAATCAAAGTAACATGTATAAATATATAGTAATTCCCTATAAAATAGATTAGGAAATTCCAGTGTAGCAACTTGCATTTGTCTATTTTTAATGTCAATTGAAGTGTGTGCTATCTAAAGATGTCTATTAACTGTGTGAATGGTAAATTTCAAAGTCAAACCAAAACTCACCAAGTTGCTAATATGTTTGACAATTCTTATGTTTCTTTTTCTTCATTAAAAAATATAAAATTTCAAATTCTGAAATTCAAAGATAAATATTTTCTTTACCAGTTGTAAATGAAAACTAAAGTAATTCAGTATTTTGGCAAGGATTTAAAGGATGACTTTGAAGATTCAAATGGGCATAAGTTCTTTAATCACATTATTGCGGTATATAAATTAATTTCTTAACACAACTTGCATTTTATTTTACAGCCAGTTTGACAAAGAGGCAAATCTTGATATGGTAAGAATGGTACTTCAGTATGATGGTTTCATATTTATTTATCAGTTAAATCAGAAATCTCAACAAGTAGTGAAAATAGTGTCAGTATTATCTGTAAGCTAAAGACAAATATTATGTTGTGCTGAACAAGTTTTCTATTGAGAGTTTACATTTGTGGGGTCTGATTTTTTTCAATTCTTTATATGTTCTAGGCATCTGAGATGAATATACATTTCTCAGGAAGAAATATAAGTGGCAAATACATATATGAAAAATGTTCAACATCATCGGTCATTAAAGAGACACAAGTTCAACAATACTGAGATTTCATGTCACTCAAGAAAAAATGGATATCATCAAGAAATCAGCCAATAACAAAAGCTGTCAGATTGCAAGAGAAAAGGAACCTTTCTCCACTGTTGGTGGGAATGTGGACTGGTGAAACCACTGTGGATATCGATGTGGAGATTCTTTCAATACCTAGGATTACAGGACCCATTTACCCAGCTATTGCCCTTCTGGGTGTCTTCCTAGAAGAATTAAAGACATCATACCACAGTGATGTATGCAAACCCATGTTTATAGCAGCACAGTTGTAATAGCTAATGTTGGAAACAACTCAAATGCCATCAACCAAGAAATGGGTAAAAAATGACCTCCTCTTTTTTTCTTCTATATACAATGGAGTCCTTCTCATTCAAGATTGACAAACCTCATTGAAGATGGATAAAATTGATGCACCTTGGAACCATACTTTTAAATGAAACATATTAGACAATGTTGTGTAAATATCATATTATCTCTCTAGTATGAAAAACTAAAGAGTAAATAAAGATGAAAGTATACAATACATATTGTGGCATACAAATAAGTTGCTTAAATGGTAAAACGAACTAGGGAGGGAAAAGGAAAGAAGGGAAAATTTAAAAATGATTAAAAAGGATAAGAGAAACAAAGCTTTGCAAATATGAGGGCAAGAGGGGTTGAGATGAGGAGAAAGGATTGAGAAAAGGAGACATCTAAATATATTCTACAAAAGTACAAATTCCCTACCATATATATTATCTTTATGCATATCTAAATTGTACTAATAAACTTAATTTTAAAAAGAAAATGTTTTCCATATAAAAATTCTCCTCATAACAACTTATGTGATTTTTGTGTATAGTATCACTTGTAACAAAAGTTACCAAATGAGTGACTATTTCCCACAAATGTATAAACACCCCTTTCTAAAGCAAATTACTGAACTTATCACATTATAAAAATGTCCTCCATTCTTTTCCTTATTGTTTTGAATCATCAGCTCTTGTCTAAGTGTCAAAGTTAAAATAAATCCATTAATATGTATGCAATGAATCCCCTCCATATTTACTTTAAGAATATTTGAGTGTTTATCAAGTAAGTTGACCTATGTTGTGCAAAGAAGGCGACTTTCTGATAAATAACCAAAAAGGTACTGTGTTACCTAAACAACTCATTGAAGGAACTATGGGTGCCCCACTTCTCAAGGAGAAGCATGTGCCTAAGCTTAGTTTCCCTCAACAGTCTTGACTTCTTCATCCCAGAAATGGAATACCTGACCATCCACAGGACCTGAGTGCTACTGGGTTTCCAAATGTAAATCATTCTGCTTTTCAGAAAACTGCTGTAACATTTGACATCTAAGATGACACTGTCCAATTTCAAGGTGTCAGTGTGTTCCACAGTCAGTAAGTTTGCTTTACCTCTATAGATAACTTGTAAGGAAGATTCTAGAGCAAGAGATTCTTCCCCATTGAACAATACCCTTCTCACCTCACATGGCTGGCCTGGTATCTCTCTCCCCAAGAGATGACAGGAATGAGGGAAACTTCACAGTGTTGACCTGGCCTTATGACTTCTCCTTTTTTTTTTTAATGGCTCTTTTTTAACCCAGCACAAAACACTCAATGATAAATAATAATACTACATGTACCCACATATCCATGATATGTTTTATTTCTTAATTATGTAAATCTTATAATCTGTAGGGAAAGTTCTCATTTTTCAAGAAAGTGCCAAATTTAAAAGGTAGAATAGTTCAATCATGTAAATCACTGATATATCTAAAACCACAAGAAAAAAACATGTTTTTCACTGTTGAAATTTACTTCATAAAGAGATATTTTCTATTAAGTAAATATTTTAAACTTGCAAATAACTTGAGGGGAAGTAATCTTTGACCCCTTGTAAAACATAATCAATGTTAAAAGTAACTCTATTCCTTACATTAAATCATATTTGTGCTATACCTAAATTTCATTGTAGAGCCCAAGTATTAATAAAGTCAAATGTCTCAGGGTTCATACAAATTATACCAATGGGAAAACCTGATTCACTTTGGTTAATGATTGTATACATCATGCCTATGTGTCAGAAAATACCAGGTTCTAGTTGTTCTTTTTGAATTTTAATTTATTTATTTTTTTAAGTAAAAACTGCCATTTATTTTTAATACTGACTTGTATGACACGCTGAGGAAAGAAAGTGAAAGCATCATACCTCCACTGTAACTTCAGATGGTTTAAAGCCTGATTAAATATTTTGACATATTAAACACATAATGTTATGTTACATATTTTATCTTTCTAAATTTTTTCATTCTGACCTGAAATGTTTGTTGCCCATGAAGACTGACTGATAAATAAAATTAGCACTAATCCTCTGTCATTCACCACCAATATATTCACAGCCATTCATCTGATCTTACAAACCTAAATGAGAGGATTGAATGAAATACAACAATGGGCTATATTGGAAAAATAGTCAAATTTCACAAGTGGTTAATTATTGCTTTTTCTTAAAACAGTGAATGAATATTTTATATGCATTTTGACTATATATTTCTAGATATAACTCTTAGAACAGAGATCATAAATATGAGCATAGCAATAGCTACAAATATACTAATAGATATTACATAATTTTCAGATAGATTTGCTTATACTAAAATTTAAAAGAAACATGTTTTGTTGGGATTTTAACTGTTTTAGTTCAGGTATAAAATGTGCCCAGAACATTTCATGCTTCTGGAGATCGCTTTTGAAAGGTGATTGAATGAAGGTGTCGTACCTGAGTAAGCTCTCAGGAGTTGTGGTACAGTTAAAGGGGCGGGTCCGGTAGGGTATATTTTTTATCTCTGGCTCCTCTTTCTTCCTTTTTTGTTTCTCTGCTGCCACTAATCACCACCAGGCTCTTCTGCCATGCCATGCTGGCATTGGAACCAGGCAATTGTAGACTAAACCCTCTGAACCCATTAGCCAAAATTAAACCTCTCCTTTTTGAATTGGAAACGGTGGGTGTTTTAACTTAGAGATAGGAAAGCTACTAATATATTAGCTGTAGATAGATATTTTAATTGTCTTCTTACTCAACAAATTAAAGTTAGATTTCCCCTGTGGTGAGAGAATCCCTATATTATCACTATTGAATCCAAAAATATAATAATATCTTCACAATAACTTTATATTGTAAAATAAGATATACAAAATAAATGCACATTCTCATATATTTAGAAGTAAATACAGTAGTGGTAAAATCAGGTATGTGTTTTTAGTAATGTAGGCAATACATTAAATATATTACTTTATAATACCTGTTAAAAATGAAACTTTCAAAAAGGAAATTAGACTTAAACTTGCAAAATTTTCTATCTTCAAACAGTTAAACTTTGTCATGAGTAATCATAATTTTGGAAGGTATAATAATTTTGGAAATTTCCACTTCAGAAATATGACCTTGTAATCCTCTGTAATTTCACAAAACTCTTGAAAACTTTTGATACATAGCAGCCTAACTAACATAATCTGGGGTAATTATTTGGTTCAATTTAAAAGAAAATGAATCACTTAATGTAGTACAATAAGATAATTTTCAACCTAACTTGACTTTGATTTGATAGAAGCAGTCAAGTTTCCCATTTTTATTCAGCTTGTATTTGGATTTGGCTTTTTATTTCACTAAATTTATCTAGAGAATCAATACAAAATATCAGTAATTTGTCTGCATTTGATGAATAACTTAATGCCAGTGTGTTGCCACTGATCCTTATGTCACATTCATCTGTCTTGCTCACCACACTCATAATGTTCCAAGAAAATTTAAATGCCAACCTGATAAAAATCATGCACTGAAGACTGAACTGCAGTGTGACCACAAAATGTAATTAAATTGAAAATGCTACACCCTATCATATAATACATTGTATTTGAAAATATGTTAATGTGTAGTTAATAATAGTGTTGAACTACTAAAAAAAGTCACTAGAAGTAAAAAGATGTATCAAAAATTCATTAATGCTTCATGTTTTTCCATAATAAAGTATGTTCCAAGTATCAAGAATTTTCCTCTTGTTTTCTTATTTTTAACATTTTATTCATTACTGGCTGCATTGTTTAGCTTACTCACCTAATACAGATGATTAATGAGATAATGAGCAAAAGGTTGCAGTTTTGTTACTGTATAAATTAATTTGATTCCAAAAAGGAAAATCTCCCTTTTAACTTAACAACCTCTGACTATTAGCTTGTTGCCATTGTTTAAATGAAAGGCTAGAAAAAAATGGCCAGACTGACTGACTTAGTCTACATTCTCTGAAAAAGCAATTTTTGAAGCCAATAGTTACATAGCAATGCTTTGCTGGGAAGACAGAATCCCAGGAATAATGAACTGAAAAATTGGAAACAAAGAAATAGAAGAGCAAATACAACATGTTGTGTTAACCAGATGGCTACAGCTTCCCAATAAGCACATCTGTTTCGTCAATCAAGTGTCGTGACTCTGTATCATGCACGTATTGTGGAAACGTAAGTTTCTGGATATCTCTAGATTCTTTTCCCCTTGTTCAGAATCATGCAAGACACCTTGATTCTTTTCTGTGATTGTGTAGAGCCTTTCCAGGTGTTCTCTGAAGGAACTGGAGCTTCTAAACATGGATCCCATTAAACTAAAGAAGGAGTTATCTCAGCTGGCACTGCCTGTGAGCACTTCTCGTTCTGGTGGCTGCAGTGTCACAGAAACAGCTGTGTCTTTTTTTAGCTGTTGAAAGGTCATGAACAATTGGAAAGGCCTATTCTGGCTTATCAGTAAGGTAATTTGCCTGTGGAAAGTGGGGAAGGTAAGTGTACCAGGAAGACGCCTAATCTGGGTCTGGTAAAAGACATAATCTGAATCTATCACCATCTTAAGCAAATAGCACACGCCTGTCATTTTTAAAGTTCAGTATATGATTCAGCTAAAATTAAAACTAATTTGAAAAGAGAGGATATGTAAAGTAGATTCAGACATATTTGGGAAGAGAGAAAAGTAAAACAAAATGAAAGTTTTAGATGACTTGCCTTTTTGCTCAGAGTAAAAATTATTTTTGAATATATAATGCTAAATTTCTTTTTCTTGTGCTGTCAACTGGGACCAATAATATTTTCATAAGTTAGGACCAGTAATGTTTTCACAATATATTAACTTGCAAAGCTCATTTCCATGGGAAATCTTGGTGCACAATGCTCCAAGCTTACTTACTTGTGTCGTATGTTTATGTATACAAGAAATTTCCAACCATTTTTTACCAATAGTTTTAGCTATTGATACATTGGAAAGCATTATTCATGAGTTTCCATCGGTTTTGCCAATGACTGATATTCAAGACTTCTCGTTGTGGCTTGTATAGAGATGTCCCCCCAAACTCTCATACGCTCAAATTGGGCTTTTCAGAGATGGTTGGATCTAGTACGGTGGTGGTGAACCTAATGGCTCATGTGCTACTGCAGGCTGTTTGCATCATTGAGAGTTCTGAAAGATTTGCTAGGGTGTGTGAATATGGGTTAAGGGTGTATGAATGCGGATTAAGGTGTAATAATCTCATTAGTCCACTGATTGGTTACCATTGTTTTGGGTATGGGTGGCACTAACCATGAGGTATAAAAGGTAAAAATGGAAGTCAAGTTGGTGCTGCTGGCTTCCTTGCCCCATGTCCCCTATGGACTCCTCTGTGATACTCTTGTGCCATGCTGCCGTGCCTTAGAGCCAGTTGACTCTAGACTGAACTCTTCAAAGTCTGTAAGACAAAATTAATCTTTTTTCCTTTAACTTGGAAGCATTAGATATTGTGTCGCAGCAATGAGAAAATTAAGGCACTTGTTGGCAATTATGCAGCATGTGAGGCAGTAGACATAGAGTGTTTCATCAGAATCATTTGATTGACTTGAGAATCTTTTCACAGGTTTCTTCATTTTAAGGTATTCTGTGAAGTAGGTGTTCAAGATTTTTTGATATTCTATTGAGTTATCTGTTTTTATTTGAAATTTTATTTAAGTAACTATCCAACTGTAAACTATAAATTTATAGTCATTGGTTTTTAGTGTGTGAGAATTTAAAAAATGTAACAGCTTTGGTGAATTCAAAGACATCTGTGAATTTGACCTATTCTCAGTAACTGCTGGTTACCCTGTAACCAGTTAGAATGCCTGAGACCAACCACAATTTATGTGACATGAGAAAAACAGATGGGAAATGCTCCAATTAAAGAAAAATTACAGCACAGGTATTTCTCATTTCACAACCTGACCTGCATTCATTCTCACAACTTAAGAATGTGAGCAGCAATGCAGTGTAATGGTGGCTTAGTCTCTCCTGTAACGATTCTATGCTCAAAGTTCCACAGATTTCTTGGAGGGTGTCCTGTCTACAGCACAATGTGTTCTCAAAAGTGAGTGCAGCTATGCTAGAACACTAAAGTGGGATGGCAAATGAGTGAACTTTTGGGATGCTATTGTGAAAGTTATGAACCAAAAACAGAAAATGACAATAAAGCCCACACTAACTATCGGGATGCCTTTGTCTTTTCCCTTACCCAGGCTTTCTGTATCTCCTGATCATAATTCTGACGATGACACTGATGAGGACTTTGAATGGTTTGATTACTAAAATGTTAACTTGAATGGTTTTTTGTACAGTTCTATATATCTTGTTTATGGAACCTCAATGTATTTTTTGTGGCCTTGTTTATATAGTACTGTAATTTTTGCTGATTGTACTATAAAGTACAATACTGTAGTTTTATGTTGGTAAAAAATTACAGTACTGCATATAAGAGTAGTGCATATAAAAACAAAGCCATTAGAGTTTGCTTTGACTATTTATTTGTTCTGAATATTGTAATGAATATGCTATATGCTGCTGATGGTGAACCTTTTGGAGACCAACTGTCCAAAGCACAACACAAAACGCACTTATTTATCACCAACTGGGAACACTGGAATTAAATTTAAATCCTGCGGTTTTAACTTCAGAAAGAAACTCCTACATTACCATCTTTTGTATTAAAAGAAAAATATGGTAATAGACCTTTCAATTATACAAACTGTATTTTATTAAAAAGTAAAAGTTTGCATATGGCATGCTTTTGCACAATTAATAACCTTTGCTATTGTGTGCATGCTAGTATCTTCTCCAACCTTAGCTCGTACTTCTTTAGTCCGACAGCAGTACGTCCAGCACTCAGGGCATCTACTGGTCTGTTTCTTGTATCAGAATTGATATAATTTAATGTTAAAATGAATTGCTTACACACATAACTTGATCCAAAGTAAGAAGAGCAATCCAAAGTGATTTCATTGACTTAAAATTATTGGGCAGAGAATTCCACACTTTAAGCATTTATACTTGAAAATAGGATGATGGGTAAATCATTTTTACCTGAACACTTAGACCTTCCTGTTTTTTTTCAAATTATTCCTCAAAAGCTATGTCTGCTTCTAATCAGAAAAGCATCCATTGCTTGACAGAAGTCGATGGGGATGAAGAGCAGAGTGAAAATCTGGCCAAGGTAGATCTGGGAGGTTGAGAACCAATGGGAACCAAGGTTTATTATGTGACACAAAGAGGGAAAGCAAAATTAGAGAGGGAGTAGGCTCTCCTGGTGGTGGCTGGTTGTGGAAAATGAGCCACGTGTGCTGCTTCCACTCCCTGATAGCAGTGATGTCTTCGGCCAGGTGCAGGTAAAAGCACCCTGTTCCTTGGGCTCAGGGATTGGTGTTAATGATAATGGTATTTTGTGTTATTTTGCTGGCTTTCTTATTTTTCTTAGTGGAAAGCAATTCTTTGTGTCCTGGCCAAGAAATATTTTCCACCCAAGCCTACACAGAGCTGAATCATTTTAATTTGTACATTAGAGCTCTAATTTCCCCAGAAGTAGATGCTGGGGCTATAATTGATATACAAATGATATAGATGTTGGACTATAATTGATATATAATCACTTACACATTTATTAATATGCATTTTATTATTATATTAATTATTAAAGTAAAATAACCCTCAAGAATATGGTTAGTTTTTACAAGAATTTCATCATATACTTTTATTTTTTAAAGACAGCATTATTATGTATTTTGTGCTGGCATTGAACTCACTTATATAGCTTAGACTGGCCTTGAACTCACAGAAATTCTCCTGCCTCAGCCTCACAACTGCTATGATTACAAGCCTGTGTCACCATTTCTGGATACTTCATAACTTTTATAATCTATACACTTCAACCCAGGTATAGCTTGTGATTTTAAGTCATAGTAGACCAAATTTGAATGTCTAGAATCTTATAGAAGTTAATCAATAAAATATGAATCCAATGGCTCAAATATCCAAATTTACTACTAGCTTCATCACTTCACTGTTGACAGTACATATGTGTGTGTGATGAATTTTTGATCACACTCAATAATTAGGTTTAGAATAGCCAAGATAGAATAGCTAATATTATAGACAGAACATGGTAGCACCTTTTTAAAAAAGTTTTTATTATTTTAGTGTGTATTTGCAATATACCTTAGATATTTACATTTTGGGGGAGTGTTATATGGATATAGGATATCTTAATCCTTTTCTATCCCTTTACTCCACCCCTTTCCCTAGGTCCCCTTCTCCCTCACACTTTTCTTTATACAACAATACTTCGATTCACGAACACTTCTGTTGGTGAACTAATTGGTTTGCCAACAGAAGTTTTCCGCAGTAGTGTGCTTCCCTATGTGAACTCCATGTCAGGTGAGGTACACATTGCAGCCAGCTTCCCTGCAGGAACACAAATGTATCGGTCTCCCCAGTTGTGGAATGAATTAGGTTCATGAACCAAGGTACCACTGCATGGTATAGGTGGTTAAATTTATTGATCCAGCAGTTTGATTGGCTTTAGTTTTTTTTTTTTAAGCAAAACAGAAAAAAGGATAGAAATGATACAGAATATCCCCCCAAAATAAGAAATTAACGCTAGTTAATTTATTGCATATTATCTTATAAGTAGTTGTTCAGGTTATGTAAAAAATGATCAAACAACCAATGACAGCACAAACTTTTTTTATGAACTAACAGAGATTAGTGGTATAGTTATCTATCGTGCACACATATACATACATACTGTTATATGTGTATAGCTACATATACATGATCTTTTCCTTTCTTCCTTTTCTCCTTCCCCCACCCCAGCTGTTCTTTCTTCTTTGAGCATTTTCTTGCCTTTCATTATTACTTTAGGTTTTTTAACTTATGTGCTTGTTGTTAATGCATAAATGGTTTTTATTTCCAATGCACTTGTAGTAAAGGTTTTTTAAAAAATTTTTTGTTTTTTATTTTTCCTCCCTCAATTTTAATGCTCTCTCCTCAGTTTTTAGTCTTTATTTTGTTCCTGAGATTTAGGGAAAGTGACCCCCTCATTTCGTATTCCTTCTGTACCTGTAGTCTATTACTGTTTGCTCCTTGGGGCTGGTGCAAATTAAAGTCAGAGTAACAACAAAAGCTTCTCCCAGCATGCATCTGCTGACATGGAAGCCAGAACTGAGTGGACCACAGGAAAGATGTCAAACACGTAACAAAACCAGATTAGTCCTAGAATTATTGTTAGCTTTTAAAACCTGAAAATGGGGAAGTTAATGCATGAAAAATGTGCTAGCTGTCCGTAAAATCTATCTGAAATATCCAAGGCAAAATGTGTAGACAGAGCCTCACCACAAAAATTTAATGATGTTAATATGATTTGGTAAAGAAAGTTTGGTAAAAAGTTCCTCAAGAATCAACAGGAACATTATTCTATATGAAATTTCTAAATTATAGCATTATCTTAATTATAAGGACCCAGTATAGTCATTAGTGTCAGTTTGTTTGAAACACTCAAATTTACGAGCAATTACTTATTTTTTAAGAGTAAGCATACAGAATTTTTTAAATTGTTGAATTGCTAAATGGCAAAAGTTTTCTTAATCATTTTGTAACATGACAGAAAAATATTTCATAATAGCATAATGATTTTTCCAGGTATATTTGGTAATACTATGCCTTAAATTATTCTAAAAAACCATTCTTTACGTGCTTTGTATCAGATGAGAGGCTTCCTTACACTGATAAAGTGTAAAGCCACATAGATGTCAGCATGTCAGACAGAGTCTGGAAAGCATAAGGTCACATTGTTTACATGCTTAGGGCAATGCTGCTGTTGTGTTACCATTGATAAAGGAATTTTATCTCTAAGGAAATGCTTAGTCTTCACTGAATGTTTATATCTCAATTACTTTCTGATCTAAGCAGTGCTAATATTTTAACTAAGTTCTAGAGAAGCAGAAGAAATCCAATGCTTATAAAATACTTAGGAAAAGCAAAATATTGATTCAAACAATGAAATAAATGTATTAAGTTATTCAGATTTTTACAAAGCCAAATATATAAATGTTGAATAACACTGTAATGGGATACTTGAATTATTTTCTTCTTCAATAATGATTTTAATAACGTCAAATCACTCACTTCTCAGAGTTAGTGATAAAAAATGTATTATGGGCAAGTGTTATAGAAAATACTAAATTTGCATCATAGAATGTCTGTTAGAAATATAGAAAAAATTCCTTACAATCTTCAGCCCACAGTTAGAGTTGATGAAATTATGAGGAAAATTTAATTAAGTATTGAAAAATGTGTAATATTTTGGTATAACACAATCATGAATTACTATTTGTCTATAGTGGATAATTGCACTCGCAAAAACTTTACTTGAGGCTAACATCAACAACAAACCATTAATGTGTTCCTTCTTTTCATCCTAATTAAAGTTCAAAGAGGCTACGGATTTATTATTTTTTCTATTTTTGTTATAAGATAATCTGCTAAATGAAATACCAATCGTTTAGTGTACAGCTTGTGTCTAGATGTCTCATCAGATCATCATGCAGTCACAGACTTTTAGAGGTGACTGGGTCTAGAGTGTGTTGCTGAGATTGATTTGTGGTGCAATGTAGGATCATGAATGCCAGGTTTAAGGGTGTGAGTGCTGCCCGCGATAAGTAATTTTAATCAGATATAAGGGATAGAACAAGTTGTGGTCCTCCCTTCTTGCTTTGCTACCTTCTGCCCACCATGAACTGTTCCTCTTCTGTGATGCCAGCCTATCTTTGAGCCAGCCAGTTATGGACTGAAAATTCTACAATCTCTTAGTTAAATAAAACTTTCCCCTTTTTACTTTGAGTGTCAGATTGTTTGTCTCATCCTGGAGAGAAAAGTAACTAAAACAGAGTTCGGTACCAGAGAAGTGGGGTCGTGGCTGTAACTATATCTGACCATGTGGTGTAGGAGCTTTTGGGGCCGGCTTATGAGAAGGAAAGACTAGGAAAGGTTTGAGGAAGGAGCTGAAAAGTATAGCTGGAATGACTGAACTGTACTTGATGGTAGACTCTGAACAGAACTCAGAAGCCCAGAATTCTGATAGAAATTCTGCTGGGAGACTCGGCTCAGGATATTTCTGCAGGGAAGAAGGACTGCATTGGCTGCTGGAGTCCAGATGAAGTGTGCTATGGCTTTGCAGAAAGTTAGTCTGTATTTTGCTAATGTACAAAGACTACCTGAGACTGAGATTAAGGTTGCTGGACTGGTTAATCTTGGAGAAGAAATTTCAAGGCAGTCTAATCGTTGAGGCAGTGGCATGGCTGCTGTTGGGAGCTTTTAGCTAGATTTGTGCTGAGAATCATGAACAAAGAGCCCACCAGAGTGACTTAAAATGCTTTAAGCTTGACCTCAAAGAAACCTCCAGTAAAGTTATAACTTGTGAAGAGGAAACAGAGGAGAAATTGTTCTCAATGAGACCAATTCTCATCAATGAAAAGTAACTAAAAGATTTAGTAAGGATCAGTGTCACTTTCTGATGACTCAAGTACAAACAGCAGACTATCTTGGGCAAGTGCAACATTTTCACTGACTCACTTCAAATGTATAGTTGCTTATATGATTGCTTTATGGCTTCTATATCTGCTCAGAGATTATGTTATTTTTATAGACATTTCAGAACAGATTCATCCCAGGCTTTTAAATACAATGTTATTTCATTTGAAATGATCTTTTCTTTATTTGAAAAAAAAATATTAGTTTGAATTGTATTTGACAGAATTATGAAATTGTTATTAATAGTTCTAATTTTGCATGATTTTAGTGTCTAGAAAATTAGAACTTAGCAATTTCAAATGCCCGCTCGCAGTGTACATTTGGTTTCTGTTCTACACTACCACATCGCATAAAGTAATAATGGGATCCAATTTGTTCTTGAACATGAACATTTTAATTATGTAAAGTACCAATGAGAAAGGTTAGTAAGAAAGTATTTCTGTCTGAAAAGCAAGGAAAACCAATGGTCGTTTTTTCCCTTCTCACTTTACACATTATGTTAATTCTAAGAAAATTATTTAAAGTGAAAATTGATTCACTTAATTATCCAAATTGAATCTAGTAATTACAAAGTAGTAATAGTAATATTAGTATTTAAATACACACCTTAAACCATACCATTGTAACAAAGATAAAATAAAATTAGCTAGTAATTAGTCTATTATATTACACAGATAAAGATATGCATTAGATGATACATCTAAAAGTTACTATCTGTTCAGATTGTAATGAAACTTATAGTAGGCTCACATTTCCATATGATTTCAAGTAAAAAAAGTTGTTCATATATTTGCACATAGTTAATCTGGAAATTAACATTTAAAGTAAAAGGAAATATTAAGAAAATGCAATTAACGTATATATTTCTCTACATGCCTCTTTTTAAGGCATATATTTGCACGTGATTTATTCTTACTTTCATAATATTCTGTAACAGTTCTTTTAATAAAGTGACTTGTGTGGGGACGAGAAAGAGAAAAATCAGGCAGCACCTCCTGGGAATCAGCCATACGGGGGACTGGGAGGGGCAACAACAAAGCTAGCCAGCCTTTCTGATAAACCTGGAAGACCCTGGGGCAACCAGGAAGAGAAAAGTCAGATACAGCCTCCTTTGAGCCTGATCACTAGCTCCCTCACCCCCATCCTTTAAGCAACCAGCTGGTTCAGATGACAGGCTGAGTTAACTGCAGCTGAGGTACAAAAAGCAACAGAAGGTTTATATTGTTGCTTGACTTTGCCATCCTGGGGCCAGTGGTCTGAGCGTCTTGTAGAGAGGATAACATGCAATATAGCAATTATGGGGGATTTCCTTCTATTTTGTTTTTGAAATCCAATATTGTTCTCACTGTTTTGTTCCAATTAATTGTTTTGTGTTATTCAAAATTCTGTTTTTATTGGCTTTATTCTGTTTTATTTTGGTTTGACTTTGCTATACCTGATGGGATGGACAACTATTGTGAAGATAACAAGATATACTATGGTAGCTACTGTTTTCCTGTTATCCTACCTTGAAGTTCTGTACCAATTTCTCTGCTTTGTTTTGATTCGATTTATTTTGTTTTGTTTTTGTTGGGGTTTGCTATCTTTAAAATAAAAAAGATTAAAAAATAAAGTGATTGAAATGGATAACTACATCAAAGTTTGCCATTAATGCTGCTGTTATTTTACATAAAATGATAATAAGCAAAATAAGAAAATAGAATAAGAATGATCATGAGTAGGAAATAGAGACTGAGATAAACAATATAAACTGGTACACATTTAAAAAAAATTTTTATATATGTGTATTATCGCACCATGGAACTGTGATTACCTGCAGCTCACACGCAATGGCTTTCATTTGCCCACTTTTGTAGTCAAATACAAAACCTATATGGCACTTTGTATATCATTAGAGAATTATCTTATGTCAGAAATGCACAAAAGGCAAAGGGTGACTCAGAATTTGTACCATAGTGTTTAAATAAAGCAAATCAACCATCCAAAATATTTCCCCAAATGATATTTTCCTTAAATTGGATTATAAATTAGAAAAGAATGAAAATGTTATTTTCTATTTACACAGATTCTGATTTTTCTGATGTAGGAAATAATATTAAAAGCCAAATTACTGATCATTAATCATCCCATAAATAGTCAATGCGGATCAACACGAAATGGCCTTTCCATGACTAAACTTTCTCAGTGTACTTGTCTCTTGTGCAATCCATTTAATCTTACCTATCTGCTCTCAAACAATACCCCCCAATTGGGTGAAATTATCCCTTTTGAAATGGATGCAGTTTTACTCTGTTATAAATATATTATAAATCTATTATCTTGAAATTTACTTTCTCTTTTCTTTGTAAAAGGTCATTCCCAGAGCATAAAAAATAAGTTGTAATCAATCACATACTTGGCAAAACAATAATAATCAAAGAAAAATACCTCATTGCATCACATATTTCCTTTAAAGGAAAAGTCACTAGGAAACTACACACTAGATCAACATTGGGTTACCATATTCCCTATTTTCTCTCAACTCCAATACAAGATTCAAGATTCCTATAAAAGATTCACAGAGTCCCATAAAGTCACCCATTAACTTGCCAAATTCAATGACAATGCTAAATGCCCAGCTTTTCATAGCAGTCAATAATAGCTGAAGGAATAGATCACGCTCCTTCTGTATTTGAAAACTCATTTCTCTCATTTCAAATGCTACTGTGAGTATCCTCCACAGAGTTCTCTGCAAGCTCCAATCCTTTTCCTACACTGGTTGCTTTACCACCTTTTCTGATACATCTGTCCCTGAAACTCACTCAGTTCAGTGTTGTTCAGTTTCGTCTAGCTGGCCTCTTTTTGGAGAGCTCATCCAATCACTTCACTTTCACTATTTTCTGTACTCAGAAATCAACATATATCTCTTCTGTTGTATTTCTTTCTTATGTGACACGTGGAATATTTTTGTTCTAATTTAAGAAATCCACCAACTTTGTTAATAAAATGTCTTCTCCAGGGTTAATTCTCTATTTCTTTATCCAGCTACAGTTTTCTTCATAGTCCTCGTCATTACTTTGCACAATAATTTTGTGATTACTTGTTTATTAATCTCTTGTAGTCTGCCCAATAGAGACATCTTGCCCCTCTGGTATACAGAAAATATGAAATAAAATTCACAAAGATGATCATATTATACATTCCTTCTATTTTAAGCTACATGTAATAAAAAAGTAGCAGTTTCATTGCCTTTGGAATAAAGTTTAAAATTCTTTGTAACATTCTCAATGATCTGGTTTATTTGGTTCTCTTTATAGCTAATTCTTGACTTCTTTCATTTTCATAAAGGCACAATTGACAAATAAAATCATATACATTTAATGTTCATACTGTCATAAGTTAACATAAATACATATTTTGAAACAGCAGAGTAGATTAATTTATCATTACTTGATATATTTACTTTTTTCTTTTAATAAGAATGCTTAACAGCTAATCTTTTAGCAGATTCCAAGTGTGTAATATATTAATCCTAGCGATGGTAATATACATTAGACCCTCAGAAACTATTCATCCTACGGTTAGAAGTTTGTGCCTTTTGATCAACATTTCCCTATTTTTCCCTTTTCTTGACCTTGGCAATGATAATGTATTCTATTCTGTTTCTAGATGGTGACTTCTTTCTCTCCTCCTCCTCCTCCTCCTCCTCCCTCTTCATGAACCTCTCCCTCTCCTTCTTTTTCTCGCTCTCCCTCTTTTTCTCCTTCTTCCTTTCCCTCTTCTTCTCCTTCTTCTTCCTCCTTCATCTCCTCATTCTCTTCCTCCTCTTTTTCTTCTCTTTCTTCTCTCCCTCCTCCTTCTCCTTCCCTCCACCTCTTCTCCTCCTCCACCGCTTCTTTCTACTTTTGGATCCCATAAGTACTACTTCCTTTTATACGTAACTTATTTCCTTCAGCATTTATACTCTGGATTCATCCACATTGTAATAAAAAGAATGAATTTCTGTCTTACCAGCAGTTAACAAGTGTTTTTCCTCCACATCTTTGCCAGCACTGTAGCTCTGACTGGTCTTCAACTTACCTGGTGACCCAGGCTTGCCTTGAATTTATGGTTGTCCTCTTGCCTTAGTTTCCTAACTACTTACATTAGAGGCCTGCTCTGCCACCACTCCTAGCTATTTGTTACCCTTTGACTTTTTGATAGTGGCCATTGTAAAGTTTTGAGATAACATCTCATTTTTGTGTTGGTTTTCATTTCCCTGATAATTGGTCAATTTTCCTGTTTCAAGGACAAAGGAAGGGAAGTGATGATGTTATTTTCCTCTTGGTTTTAGATATCTGTCTCTCTCTCCTTTCTTTTGAACACTTTTCTACCTTCTTTCAAAATAACATCCCAAATCGAGCTTCTTATAACAAAAAATATGTAAGAATTTTCCTTGTACTCCCTACATCATCTACAGTTAGGTTTTTAAATCACAGGACTTCAAGACTATTCTAGTAATTCTTTAAAGTAGCCACACATTTATTTAGACTGGCACAGTCTTGCTACGTTTTACACAGAAACAATATGCATGCTGTGACAGGAAAGAAAATCACTTCCATTCACAGAATGACTGTCTGTATTTCCATTGTGCAGTAGGCCACATAGAATGTGCTTTTGGGGCCATTTATTGGGTTTAAGAAGATGGCTAAAAAATGTAACACAGTAGTTAAGTTAGTTATATTCATAAAGAATAAATTTATTAGTTTATAAGCAAGAATAGAATTTATTTGAGAATACAAAAATAAAAAATCATCTGATCTTGAAGCTTCATGTTTGTCAGTATAGTGTTGCTTATAAATGAGACAAATAGCTTTGTGAAGAAAAATATGTAAGACTTCTCATTATTTAATTTTCAGACTAAGTTAGATTTATACAATGATTAAATGAAATTAAATAATTTAGAGAAAGAATATGATGTCATATAATTTTAATGGGCAAACATAGATATAGTGAATTAAACTGCTATAGTATGGAGGAAAATAGCAAACTAAACTGTACCGAATTTGCATTTCTGAGTGTAGTTTTAGTTCTCATATTTTCCTGGAAATACACTACTATGTTAAACAGAGATGAAAAGGGCAAATTTCAGAGTTAAACTCACAGGATCACCCTAATACAATACTTCTTATGTCCTCTGGTCCTAAATTCAGGTCACCTGGAACAAAGTTGACTGTCTTGTTGTATGAGGATAATGACAGAATGGGTCCTTAAAAGCTTAGGGCCTGGGGTTACCAGTGTGCATCCACATTAAGGACTATGTATTTGCTGCTCATTTTTAAACACTTCATTGTAGGGGGCCGCCGGTACCCCGTAGAGGCCTGTGGTAAAGAGTAAAGCCTGAGCTAGATTACCCCTCCCATCGAGTGGCCAAAGAAGGCGCCCATTTCCTGCTTCCCTGTCTCGCCTACTTTGTAAACAGCCCTGCCGAATGACTTGTCTGCCTAGTAACCGATGACGCTAGCCAATCAGCTTGCTGTACCTAGCTCAGTGTGATTGGATACCCGACTAAATATAAGCAAATGCCCTTCCCTGCGCGGGAGAAGAAGTACGGAAGCAGCGCAGGGTAGAGACCTGTGCTGGGGAGAGCTCTCAGCGGTCCCGGGAAGGGGAACGAAATAAAGACGTCCGATCACCATTTACTTCTTGTCGTGTGTCTTCCTGCCGGCCGGGAACGCGACTCCGACACTTCATTGCTTTTATCATGCAGCTATTTTTGACTACTAAATGAACAAAACCATATCATAAATATGTCTGTGTGTTTATTCTCAAAGAGAGCCAAAAAAGCAGAGGAAATTATTCACATATACAGCACCCCTCGGTAATAGTGCAGATGGAAATACATGTGCAGTGCCACAAGGATGCTGAGATTTCTGAGTGCTACTGTAGAAATCAATATTCTTCTATGGAATATAGGTGCAGCATGAAAAAGACAGGGCAATTCTCTGGCTGGCTCCATGAAAAGTATTTTCCTTTGGGAAATTACCTTAGCAATTGGGTCACTCATTCACAATTGAATTTTATCTGGCAGTGTTGTTTGTGTTCTGATCAGCAGCGACTTTTGTTAACAATTGAAACCTTCTAAGAGATGCACCATAGTAATTAAATGACAATTGAAAATGTTCTGGTTTATAAGGTAATGATGACTAAGTCTAGTATTAACCAGGATATTAAGAACTCTCACAACCTGCTAAGAACTGAGTTGGCAGGCAAACCACACTTACTCTATTTATAATGAGTGTATAGTTAATAAACAAATTATTTAATACCCACATCTTCAAAATGTTTTCAAAATAAAAAATTGACATTATAGATATTTTCTTAATATTGTTTTGTTTGCTTTTGATGGCATTTTTGATGGAATATGCCCTACAAGTCATTAATAGAATGCAAAACATTTAATATAGTATTTTAAACATTTTAGCTATTCCAGAAATTTGAGGACCAGATCTATGCTGCTTTTAAAACAAACCAAGATAAATATATTACTACTATCTTGAAATGAATATTATAAATGCTAAATAGATACAGGGATACACCATCACAAAGAATGAACAGATGTTGGAAGCAATTATGCCAAACCTCCTACTTGTACTGTGATGTAAAAGATTAGAAGATAATTTCCCAGGGGAAAAGTTTTCCTTGCTTCTATAAATTTTAATTCCTCAAATTCTCAATATTTAAAAAGTACATTAAGGGAAAAGTACAATAAAATTGTGGCTAGTTTTCCCATTGACAGAGTTAGTAAGTATATGTTACTTATGTGTAACTTATATTTAATTTGATACTTAAAAGTATTAATTTGACACTTAAAAGTCAGTGAATCATCATTCCTCTTTTGGTGAATAATTATAGATTTGAACGTCATTGAGTATTTTTTGATTGAAGTTCCTGGTGATATCACTTTTTCCATTTTAATGTAACTGTTAGTCTCAATATCAGCTTGATTGTCTTGAGAGACAGGGGACTACTAGCCCTGTCCTAGGTGAGTCTGGGTTAATTACGGAAGCATGACCTTGGGGACGGTATCTGGCCCCTGACTCCTTACTCTTAGGTGCTCTTGCTTTGTTTGCTGCTTCTCAGCAAACATGACCATGAAGGGAACAGCTGTGCTCCACCATGACCTTCTACTATGAGTTTCTTGATACTAGTGGGTACACACAGACCTCTGAATGCATGAAACAAATAACTACTTATTTCTTTAAATTGTCCATGGGAGGCATTTTGTCCTAGCAATGGGAAAGCTAAGCAATACCAAAACTAAGTATCAAGTTCATCACTCTGACTGCATCTGACGTGCTGTTCAGAAAACTCTGGAACTGATTTGAAGGAGGAGCTAAGGTAGAGAAAACATAAAATGCTATAAATACGAGTCTGGTGGATGATTTTTCATCAGAGCGCAGAAGATCAGAATGACAACAGGAATGCATATTGTAAAGGCCAGGCTTATTAGTTTTCAGATAGGAATGGGCACTATATTGGGAAATACAATAGTGGACATGCATGTTACAGTCTGGGAAATAACTTGTCTACATGATGCTTGGTAGATTTGTGTATATTTTCTCTGACATTTTAAAGAATGCTGAGTTTCAGGTTAATGGACTAATTGATCTAGAAGAAGAAATTTCAAGACAAAGGAGCTTTCAATGAACTTTTCCCTATTTTGTAGGCAATTTGTCACTAAACATTTATTCTTTTACCATGTGATACATACCTACAAAATACTGAGCAACACATCAGGTTTTACAGAGCCAGCGTTCTTGAGTATGTTTGATAGTGGTAGTGGCATGTGTGTCTGTGCTTGCTAGAAATATAGGAAGACAAATATGGCAAACAAAAGAGAAACAAGTATTAGAGAAAAAGAATAGAAAAATTACTTCTGTTGTTTAACACAAAGCTTTTTGAATTAATTTAAAATTACTGTAATATTTGAGAGGTCAGAAAAGCAAGTTGCACTGATTTTGGTTCAAATATTAGCACCATAAAATCCTGAACTTGCATTTGTACAGCCAAATCCTCTTTAAAATGAAATAAACTACTTGGAAAATTTAGGCAGAATTTCCAGCAGCTTGATTTTGATTATCTAGGCAATTGAAGCAAAAAGAATTTTAATGCTTGAATTAAGCAAGTGATTGCCTATACCCCTCACTTCACTGTAGCTATGGAGATGAACACCTCATTGACTTTTTCCCTCATCAGATTTTATCTGTCACAAGTCACTAAGCAGTTTTATGCATATGTAGTATTTAGAGACTCTAATTACTTAACCGGTAAGTTCGATAATGTGAAAGTAATAAAGCAGACAAGTTGTTTACTTGCCTATGTTTTTAAGAGTCATCCTTAAATTATTCTGATAAATTGTTTCTTAAAATAGAAAACAAATATAAACATTAAGATTTCTACAAATATTATTTTTCAAATTACAAAAATGAAAAATTAACAAGTTAACAAGCTGAATATTTTTGTCTATTAAAATATATTGGCAGTAATGAATATGTTAGCACTGCAGCATTAATGATCTATAGTTGTAAAACCACGTATCATGTTCTTTGAACATAGATTCTTATAAATATTGAAGCATTTCACATTAAAGCTATTATGATTTCTTTAATTTTAAAGGTAAACCACTTTTGACTTAACTTTATTGTTAATTTTCATAAACAGGCTGATTAGTTTGTTTTCCTTCCCATTTAAAGTTGTTTATTTTTTCCCAGTCATTTTGTACAAGTAACTATTTCACATTTTCTAATTGTGTGCCTTAATCTCCACTTAGCATCTTTACAGTCTTAATATGCCTTAATTAGCTTAGCTTATGTACAAAGCAACAGGTCAAATACAACCTGGGATGACCACAGATGGTGAACACTTCTTGACAACTTTTAGTTCTTTACTGTGTCATAGCCTAACCATCTTTCAACTTTCTTTCTTAAATACTATCTTTTTCTTCCATTTAAAGAGAAAAAAACCCAAAAAAATAAAGAAGTAAGTAAAAAATCCAAGAAACAACAGCAAAAACAAAATGACAGCAACAGCAAAAAACAATGGGAATATGGGATTTCAAAACAAGATAATAGGAATTTAACAATAATTGCAATATTGCATTGTTCTCTTTTTTTGTCTTTCTTAGTAATGATGCACAAAATGTAGTGCATTTGTTGAAGAGTATATAAAGCTGCAGATATTTTTCTCAACAGATTATTATACAATAATGAACTCTGTATCTACCACACAAATTCCGGAGAATTACTGTGGACACCACAGAGCCTCACCTCTTCCAAGCCACAGCTCTTTCTGCTTTGCCACCAGCTCTGCTGCTAAACTTAACCCCCACTATTATTAAGAGGTATTTAATAAAATACCTCTTGCTCTTCATTTTAGGGTACTATTCAATTATTTATTCCAGATTAAGCAGTTTTGTCCTTTCAATTTTTAAATTTTATTTTAAAAGGTTTTTTTGTTTGTTTGTTTGTTTGTTTGGGGGGTACTGGGGATTGAACTCACAAACTCACACTTGCCGGGCAAGCACTTATACCAGTGAGCTAAATCCTCAGCCCCAATTTTTGAATTTTATATAAGTGGCATAATACAATGTGTGTTATTTGGTGGAGTTTAAAAATTTCATGCTGTAAAATCTTCAACTTCATTCTATACACTTACTGTTTCACTCGTGTTGTTTGTGGTGCAGTGTTCCATTTATGATTACAGAAAATACTCCTGAACTATTCAACCATCAGCGGCCAGTTTCCCTGTAGTCTTTCTTGTACATTGTTCTCCTGGATCACATACAACTTCATTTGAATAAAGAATATTTAACAGTGAAATCGTTCACAATAGAAGGTGTTCACTGTTTACGTGAATGTTAATGCATCACCGTTTTCCCTTTGCAGTTGACAGTTACGTCATTCAAATCAGCAGTTATTCCTTTCACACATTTAAAAAGTATGTTTCAATGTTTAATCTATCTCTTAGTGGAGATTTGCAGCTAATTCTCCATGTATTATGATACAATCTCAAGAAAAGACTGAATACTTTCACTCATCACAGTTCTCCTCTTGCTTTTGTTTTAGTTGACATACTTTTCTTGTTTGAGCCCATAACCCATGATATTGCACTTGCTTTCGATCATCATATATTCTTAGGCAAGTTGGAAACTTGACAAATATATAATTAAATTAAATTAAATTAAATAGGACACTACCCTATATGACTTTTTCTTCAAAGTAATGAAATCATCAGGCTATGGCTACCAAATTAACAATAATTGAATCGATCGATAACTTCTGAGTTTCCCAGAAAGATTTACTACACAAGTGTGAGAAATTTGATTTTAAAATGAGTTATAAATCCTGGAGTTTCTCTTTTCTTACCACCCCCAAGTACTTTTTGGCAACATTTTACCTGATTTTATGTGACAGAATGAATACACAACCTAAGGTCATCAATTATAATTTACCTTGCAGCTCTCCTTGCAAAACTCTTTTCAGATGTGGGTTGAAAACTATTATTTTCTTCACTGACATTTTTTTCTCATAAGGCTAGTAATAAAAAATAGCATTTTATTTTTAGATGTATAAAAATAAGTTGTTAGGAGCAAATCAAAATTTTGCAAGTGAAACCTGTTTCTCACAACACCATGTTTGAAGTGTAAAGTTTTAGAATTATCACATGGGCAGTAAGTCCATTCCACAGTGTACAAAACACAGTTGTAAAAGAAACTTATGTACTAGCTACTCATTTTCACTACGAGACAGGAAATAAGTGCCTTACACTACCCGAGAGGCAATTTTTTATTTTCTTCTTTCCCAGCTGCCCCAAACACCTTCCAGCACAGTGCAGTCTCGGCCACCATAGCACCTCTCTGGGAGATATTTGTTTTGACTTCATGGATCCTCAGTCATTTGTCCCTGTCAAATGACTCTGCCACGCAGTCCTTCTTGGGGAGCTGCCCTTTTGCATTCATCTGCCACTAACCTCCTCTGCACCCGTGTTTGAACAGAAACTCTAACACGGCATGTGTGTGAATGAGCCTGCCTTTTTCTACTATATTCACGACTTCCCCATACCCTGGGGAATCAGTCCATGCACTGTTGTTCTGCCTTCTACTGTGAGATAAGCTCAAATAAGTTTTTCAGATTGAATTTTTATCTTTGCCTGTTCATGATTCTGATCTTGAATAGAGCAGGTTGAACTTCTACACTGAGAGCTAGTAACACCAAAGGCAGTGAGTGTCATATGCAAGCAGCGGGCAGGGTGTTAACAGTTAATATGGCTAGCAGCAAGAGCACAACAGAGATACACAGAGAATTTCTGGGAGACATAATTTCCCAGAAGTACCTTAGGCCTGACGGCAGCTAGTTCTGTGACCAGTGAGGATGTCTGCTAACCGTAAGTGCTGATAGCTGATAACATTCAAAACTCAGAGCTCACATTAAAAGAGCTATCCTTCTTCATTGGTGATTTTCTATGCAAAATGAACTAAGGAACCCTCAGCTGACTGGTAACATTTTGATGACAGGAGGCATCGGTGTCCTACCTGGCAGAAACTTGGAATTAATGTGTGCATGATTTTCATCTAAAATAGACAATGACCCTTTCTAGCTTGTGATAGGTACAAACTGAAGGGTGTGATTTTTGATGTAATTAGAATGTACTTTTATCTGTATCAAATCAAGAAAATATTTGCGCTTATAAGTTTCTTCTAGAATTCAATAATAAACCATATGTTTTATGGTGGTATTTGATGAAGTTATTTAGTATCATTCAATTTTACACAGTTACTTTAGCCAGAATACTTACTTAAACAAATTACACAGAGAAAATAAATCTATGTAGTAATTAAGTAAAATAATTATTTCTGTAATTTTTTCTTACTAAGTTTATTGGTACATTTTAGATATACATAATGATCACATTCATCATAGAGCCTTTGTATCTATACATGATATATCTTGATTCTTCTTTTTTCTTATTCAAACCCTTCCTTATTCATAAAGCTTTGTTTCCATTTTATCTTTTTATCCTTTTTTTCTTTCTTTTCTTTTCCCTTCCCCTTCCCTGAGTTCCCCTTTCCTTTTGAAAAATTTCTTCCTATTTCACAATATCTATTCTAGACTTTGGTTCTTATTTAACTTTTGTGTCTCACACCAGAGAAACAATGCATTAGTCATGTATGCGTGTCCTATTTAAGAGTAAAGTCTCAAAGTCCTTCTACTTAGCTATAGATGTCTCAAGGTTATCCTTCTTTATGGCTAAGTAGTACACCATTGTACTTTCTTTTGAAAGCCACATCTTGACTTATTTGTCAGTTGATGGATATTTGGGTTGTTTCCAAGATTTAGCTATTAGAAGCTATGCTGCTATGAACATGCGCATGAATATAATACTGTGGTAATGCTTATAATTCTTTGCGTAAGATACCAAAAACGTGAGTAAGTAGGTCAAATGGAACTTCCAATCCTAGTTTTTTGAGGAATCGCCACAATGTTTTCCACAGTGGTTACACCAGTCTACCAACAGTGGAGAAGGGTTCTTTTTTCCACAGCTTCTCCAACATTGGCTATTACTTGATTTCTTGATAATAGTCATTCTTCCTGGTGTCAGATTCAAATTCAGTGTTGTTTCAATTTTTATTTCATGAATAACTAATGATGCTGAAATTTTTTTTCATATTTTTTGTTAGCCATTTGTATTTCTTCATCTGAGTACTGTGTATTCTTCTTAGATGCCCATTTTGGGGTTGAGTCTTTAAATTTTGGGAGATGTGATTTTTTTTCTCAAATCTTTATATGTTATAGAGATTAGTCCTTTGTCTAGGAACAACTGGTCAAAAATTTTTCCCATTTTTTGGATGATAAAAATAGCATGGTACTGACAAAAAGCAGACTTGAAGATCAATGAAACAGATCATAAGATGCAGAAATAATGCCAAACACACTGTCACTGAACCAGGGTGTAGCTTACGGCACAGCACCTGCTTGACAGGCACAAGGTCCTGAGTTCAATTCCCAGAACAAAACAAAACAAAACAAAACAAAAAACTTCTGTAATTTATTTTTGAAAAATATTTCATCAACGACTATAACTGTAGAAGAAAGTGGCAGGCCAGTATAGAAATAATGGGAATTTCTAAAGTTCACATTGTTCTTATTTTTCTCTGTGTGATTATCCAAGGTGATATCATTTACCTGAGGAAAACATTATTGTTTATCATATCTGAAATAATCATTGAACCTATATCCCCTAACCTATGGACTATGCCAAAATAGTAACAATGGAGCAAAGCTGTCACAATGAATCTTCACATGGAATTTATTTTCTAATATGTCCAGTATGTCCTTTTGATATGCACATTCTCAGTTTGACTTGACAACAGTTCCTAAAACTCAAACTTTTCTAGATTACAATATTATTCTTAGTCCCCTAAATGTTATTCCTTTCACTGAAACAATATGCTCAGTGACTTAATTGATGGCTTTATCTTTGCTTTTGCTTCCATTAGTTCAAATTAGTTTTGTTAGTGTTGTTTCAGAAGTGCTTTTCACGACCTTTTACTTGACATTTATGGTACACTTCTAATCACTCTTCCCTCTAGTTGTGTGTTTCTCTGTGATGCCAGTAGAATAATGTTTTCAGCCTCTGTATCAGGAGGAAAAAATAAACATAAAAACAATTTCTGATCGCAATCCTCTATGTTTCCCTTGTTTATAAAGCTGTCATTTAATATAAAATGCTTTAAAATTATAACATATAAAGCATACAGTGACTTCTATCTTCATTTTTCCTAATTCTCTCACCCTGTAGGCCATTATCCAGGGCCGTTTTATTCCCAAAGTAGAGCATATGTTTCTGTCTGTATTAAGCTATACACTGTGCTACTCAGATTTCTCTCACCATAGAAATACCCAAAACAATCAACTTACCAAGAGAAAATGTTCAGTTTGTCACACAGTTTTAGTAATTTCTGTCCTGAGTTGACTGCCTCTGTTTATTCAGGTCTGTGGTGAGGGCAGTACATCATGAAAAGTTCATAGTACAGCAAAATTGCTCACCCTTTGATGGGGAAGGAAGAAACCAGGATCTTACAGTCTCCATGGAGGGGCTGCTCCTTGTAGATCTCCCACTAGGCCATACCCCTTGCAATTTCTACCTTCCTCCAATGATGCCAAAGACCTTCTAACACACAGTGCTTTGGGAGACATTCAAGATGCAAACCACATTATTCTACTCCTGGTCTCCAAAGATCTGTGTTCATCTCACAATGCTGAATGAATTTATTGCAACCAAGACCTCCAAAACCTTGACTTGCTCAATATTACTAAAAACTTCAAGTACAGATTTTCCTCTGAAGCTCACAGAAAACTCATCTGTTAGAACCTATAAAAAGAAAAAAGAAAAGCAAGCGACATCCTTCCAAGATCTATTCCATGACACACTGGTGGGGTAGGTGAAGTAAAATATTGCAATTCTAAAGAATACAGCTATAAAAAAGGAACCAGACCACAGCAAGACTAAAATCCAGCTGAGTAAACACCACATCCTATAGCTCCATGCCCAGCATTTGTGTCACATTAGAACAAACTGTGTGCTCCTAATGTTTTGTGCAGTGTGTCGCTTATGTTGGTTGCATCCCACAGGGCCTTTCTCTAAGACAGATTTTTCATACTGGTTGCAGCTTCCCTCGGCATGGACATCAAATTCCTGACATCTCTGCCTTCCTGAAATCTACACTGTTTCCTCAGTTTCTGTCCATGGGAGTCAAACACTGCTCCATCTCGTAGACTTACCTCCCAAATCTCAGTGGAAGCCTCTGTGGTCTCATAATTCTTTCAGCCCACATGTATTCACAGGAAACATGATTAAGAGCACGGTGGTTTCTGCTGTCATTGAGACGTGTACTGGCTCTACTTGATGCAGACAGGATCTACATTTTCCTCTATATCTTTGCTAACATAGCCTCTACTGTCCACATGCTAGCACTGTTCTCATGTAACCTCTCACAAGAATGATTCACCAAGCTGTACTTCACACACAGGCTTCCTCTAGCTTGCTGTCTTAACGTTTTCCAAACTCCTCCCCTGAGCTAGGCCCAGAAACTTTTCCACGTCCTAAGGAAAGAAGCTAGGATCCCACCTCTCGGCTCTGAGTTCTGTGTCAGTCAGCTTTCCAGGTAATCAGCTTATGATGAAAAAATAAAAAAGGTTTGTTTCGGCTCACAGTCTGGGAGATTTCAGACCATCACGGCAAAAGTACAGGGTAGTGAAAAATGACTTCTGTATTGAGCAAAAAGCAAAGAAAATAGAAAGAGATTGGGGCTCCACACTCTCCTTAAAGAACACATCCCAGTAACCCAAGGTCCACGATCAGAGTCACCTGCCAAAATTTCCACCTTCTCTCAGCAGTGGGCTTAAATCTTTAACACACAGTCTTTTAGGAATACTCAAAATTCAAATGAATCTATATATTTCAAGTTACTGAAAGTATTCATTGTTCCATCTTTATGTTATTCAGAAATAATAGCACAACATCTTCATAATTCAGAGATGTTATTTCACCCTTGTGTTGTATCTATTTATATTTTACCCATGGTTCATGTTCTTCTCAATCTGAAAGTGCTTCTCATCTTCCACAGAAAGCACAAAAGTAGAGTTCAATTGTTTATTAACTATTCATTGGGTATTTATAATTAAAAGAAGTACTATAATTTCTGCTATAGATAGAAATCCTTGTATGTTACATATCAATTACTTTAAAAGTATTTAGGAAATGACTAGTTTGAGCTAAGCACTGTTAAGCACTGGGTGAAATAGATACGGACATTCTAGATAAGTTAGCTGATGTTACTAGTTTTACAAACCAGTAGAGGGACAAACAATATTTGAAAATTGGGTAGAAATAGATGCTTCTTTCACTCATAGATAGAATCATAATATCTTAACTGTTGTAGAAGAAACTAAAAGAGTTTAACAAAATGTACAACAGAATTTCAAAAATGTTTCCTCTTATACATGAACTTAAAAAATAAAAAAGAGATGGGTAAGATAGTAGAAGGGAATCTATTAACAAACAAAAGAGGGAGCAATAACATGACAGTTAATGGAGAGTCCAAGGTTATGTTTAGGGGAATTTCTTTGGGAGATGACATTTTATTTTATTTTATTTTATTTTATTTTATTTTATTTTATTTTATTTTATTTTATTTCTTTTGAGATGACAGTTTAGCATATTACCAGCCAGAAAAAAAAAATCAGGGAAAAGATAATTCATCTAGGTAAGGAGGCATGTGATGGAGAAATACAATTACTATATTGGATTAAATAAGAAGAAGGAAGAGGACGAGGAGAAACAGGAACAGGAGAAGGAGGCAGAAGATAAAGAAAACAATGGTGAGAATGAAGCAGCACAGAACTGTAAGCAAAACTGGATACTACTGACTTCAGTAGTACAAAGAGAGGGAGACAGGCCCCAAATCATGAAGGGCCTTATGGAACCTCACATGAAAAATAGACGATAAAGGCACAAGAATAGCACATTTTAATAGATATTAAGAGGAAAAAACTATGATCTTTCATCAGCATAACAGATCTCTGTTTTGCATTCAGCTTGCAATTGCACTGATTCTTTCTCTCTCCGGATTTCCTCTCACGCACCCTACGTGTATGACTGTGCACCATCTACAGCCTCCAGATGTCCAGTTTGATCCAGGCAATGCTTGAAGGAAGGAATGCGTGCGGCTTCAAGTCCCTTAAAGCACAAATTTGAACAATTTTATGTTTTTGATTATAGACTGAACAAAATATAATGGTATTTTTTGTATAAAAGTATTTCTTTAGCAAAGAGAGTTAAATAAATTCCAGAAATGTAAGAACTGATAAGTGCTTTATAATTTCCAGTCCAAGTGTAATTAACTAATTTTAACCATTATACTTTTGTGTAAAATACCAATAACATGAAAAAAGCAAAGCAAAATAAAATATTTAGAATCAAGGGATTATATCTCACTGATTACATACAAGCTCTTTTGAAAATATTGTTAAGAATCCTTCTTGTTGTAAAATTCCTATCTATTGAATTCTTTAAAAACATTTTTATTATTTTAGAATACTAAAACACACAATTTCCTTATTACTACTGATTATTTCCCTTTTACATAAAGGGTGGTAAGCATATTGCTTATACAGTATATTGATTTATGGAACAATTTATTCCTGAATATTTTGTGTTGACACATATATTCAGGAGAAACAACAGCCCAGAATAACCAGTCGATGGAAAGCTTGGGGGAGCTACTAATTCTGTCGAATGCATTCCACTTAGGAGGGCAATCCTGTCCAAAATCACCTTGCAGCAGGTGATTTGGAGGCACTTGCAATCTTGCTTCACCAGCAGATCTGATAGTTGCAGTTTTATTTATTTTTGCCAGAGCATAGCAGCTGGACACAGGAGTGCTTGCTGCAGTAGTAAAAAAATCAATATGATTACCTCTTTGCCATAGGGCTACATCTAACTACAATATCCTGGACAACACATATAAGCATCACTCACAGATAATGCTGCATTGCAGGGAAGACCTGAATGAGAACAAATAACACTGACATTTCTACTTGCAAAAAAGTTACAGATGGCATTAAGATTTAACACAGAGTGCATTAAAATGAAAGATTATGGTTATCCTGGTGGTATTAAAGTAGAAACCAGCTTGTTTATGCTGCTATCTGAGAACAGATTGAGTATATTTGACCAAAAGAGGGATGGTTCGGCTTGCATAAAAACTGAGTGTTATATATTTTGCTATGTTTTCTGCTATATTTCCAGAATAAATCATCACCTTCCTTATGCGTTCAGTTAAAATGTCTTAGCTCTGAGATAAAATTTTAGACAATATTGAAACATAAGCAACAACATTCCAGGAGGCAACAGGACAGATTTCTTGATTTCTGTAATTTTGGAATTAATGACTTAGGGAAAATAAAGAAAAAAGGAAGGAATTTCAATTAGATAAAGTTATAGTCTATTCACCCTTATGAGAATGTAAAGCTTAGTTTTTATGTAAAATCAAGGAATTTTAAAACTAGAAGTATTCTCATGGATGTTATCTGCACTTATGTAGCCATATTTTCTACATAATCTGCTTCAAAGTATATCTTCTACCCAATCATTTATTTTGAAAGAAATTAATTTCAGGATTTACTAACATTATAAGACAGAACAGTAAAAGTATAATTTACATTTCTATTCATGCTTTCCTTAAACTTATTTTCTCCAGTTTGATGGGAAAATAATCTTATACCTCCATAAAATATTAAAGATAAAGTTTTGCATAGGAATGCCAATAAATTAAAGTAGAATGCATTTGTTCTCTTCATGTGTAGTACAGTATTGTATAGACTTCACTACTTGAGTTATGTAAATACCAGAATGACTTAGAAAAATAAGTTTCTATTTCAACTAGTGCCTTGTTCTTAGTGATTTGTTTTATGATTTTTTCTATTCTGTTTATAAAACTACTTAGAAATTATGTGACAAATTCAGGCCACAATTCAGATTCTAAATTTAAAAACAATTAAAAGAAAGGTAAATCTGTAGGTTTAGTGATCTAAACTAAATATATGACTCAGAACAGGTGGCTTTGCATAATTACACAACCTCATCCTGATCTTTTAAAAATATTTATTCACCTAAGATATCAAGCTGTACAAAAAGAATGAAATTATTTAGTCAAAGAAAATGTGAAGCTCTTCCCTCATGAAATGTTTAGGTGTGTGTTTATATTTAATGAGTTTATATCAGTTATGCACCAAAAATAGGTGGAAATTTTTTTTCATTTTTATAACTGAGGTACAGAAACTCATTTATTCAATTTTTTTAGGAAGATCAGAGTAATAGTTCCAGTTGGTAGTAAATTAATTTTAACTGCAAGATGAACAGAGTCAGCATAAGAAATCTAACTGGTGTAAGGCTGCTGTGTGTGATTTCCCTTCTAGATTCAATAATGAATGGGTCTCATTGTCTCAGCACTAGAGTGGCATAGTTTTTACTATTTACCAATGTACTTTGATATACCAGGACCAAAGTCCACAGTGCATATCAGGCTATTACAGGTTTTGATAATTACAGAGTCCACCAAAAAATGTATACCTACTTCACGAAAAGAAAAATAGTACGAGGTTTCTTCCACTGATAGTGTTGTCCTCCTGTGGGGGACCTTAGAAGATGTATACCCCAGAAAACCCAATACACTACGGTTCCTCAGAGAAGAAATTGAAAATGCATGTGGAGCAATCTCCGTGAACAAGGTCACACAAGCAGCAGTGCACTGTACTAATAAATATCTGGAAGCTCATGGCCACCACTCTGAGCAACTCTTGTAATTGCAAAGACCAAAAGTAACTTGTATTAATCTCATGAAGTCTCAATAAATTTAGTGTTAAAATATTTATACATGTTTTTTCTTTATCTGAAGTGTGAATACATTTTTGGGGGTACTCTGTACCTAATGACATTTATGGCACATTGATGTACCCTCCAAGCGATTTCAGTACACTAATAATTCTTTTTTATTCTACGTATTCCTCTTTCTCTCTCATTCTCTCTACTCTGATGGCTACTGATATTTTTAGTGTCTCCATTTCCAGAATTCCATGTATTTGGAATAGTACAACATGAACCTTTTACTGATTAATTTCTTCCCCTTAATAATATACATAAGTTACCTTCATGTGTCTTTTGTGTTGAGAAAACTAATTTTATAAACATGTGAAATAACATTTCATGTATCAAATTTTATTCATTTACTAAAGAATACCATGTTTATGCCTAATTTGAGTGCTAACAATAAAGATGCTCTACACATTCATTTACAGGCTTTTATTTCGGAAGAATTTATCTTTTACTTAACTGGATAATAACAAGGAAAGGGATTGATAGATAAGGTAAGAATATGTTTACTGTTAGGAGAAACTGGCAAGCCATTCTTTAGTGCAGCTACACAATCTGCAGTCCCTGTAGAGGACCATCAAAATGGCTTCCCTTGAATAATGAGCAAGCATCTTCACATTAGCTAAACCTGGCCCTGTCTCCAAGTACTGTTACATGCAGAGCTAGCTAAGCTGCTTCCTTTTCCCTTCAACTAGCTCTAAGCAAGGTAAATAGGGCTAGCTGAGGTGTTGATATGCAATCTCTAAAGGCAACTGACAGCCCTGTTTCCTCACCTCTGTCTCCCTTTAAATGGTTGAGTCCAGTGGCATGGCAGAGCCAACAACTCTACAATTGTCAACTGGTTTGGAACCTCAGAATAGAAGGTGGTGACTTCCTAGAGCAGAAGAAGTTTGCAGAACTGAAGCACCAGCCCCCTAAATGTTAAATGCTACCAGTTGAGCTACGCAGATTGGTCTTTCTGCATATCCTTCTCTCTGCATATTGCAGAGGTGCCTTCTGGCCTCCACTAGTTCAGCTCACAGTACTGACGTAATTTCCGCCATTCTCACTGTTACTCATCCTTGAGTCACTCTCTTCTAATTCTGCATTAGACCCTGGGTTGAGGCCTTTGGTCTGTGAAACCTCATCTGGATAGGCTTCAGGACCCTTTGGTTGCCTGTAACTGTAAATATATCTCAGTGTCTTCATTCTGACCATGCGTTACACTAGAGGTAGTAGATTGAAACTAACTCATCAGAATTCCAACAACATTTCCACGGGATTACAAATACAAACTTTCTGGAATGTAAGGAGGATGGGAAAAGACTGCCATACATATCCACCACCAAACGAAATTCAGCACAGCTTCATACCTTCATTAATGTTTTGTCTTGTCATTCTTTTGGAGTTTTATAGTTCTAGTAAATCTACAGAAATATCTCAACATGTTTTACTTTGCACTTCTCTACTAAGGTATGACCTTGAATATCTTTTTCATAATCATTTGCTTTTTTACTTAATTCATGTCTGCATTTCTTATTTGGTAAAGTATGTGCTCAGATTGTTGGCAGTTGTCTCTTTTTTTGTGATTATAAGGACTGACTTAGAGTCTTTCCAGTGAGTTATATCCTTGGCCCATTTTTTAATTTTAATTTTAATTCTTGTGTTTAAGATGGAGGCTCACTAAGTTGCTAAGTTGCCCAGAGGGAGCCCCAACTTGAGACCCTCTTGCTTCAGTCTGTCAGAGAAATGGGAATTATTGACATGCAGCCCCAAGCAAGGCTGGCTCTATTTTTTCTTTTGTTTATCAGATTGCTTGTTCTTTTATTGTTCAGTTTTAGAGACCTTATACATACTAGAAAAAAGTTTTCTACAATCTGTAGTTTGCCTTGTTCTCATGACAGTGCCATTTTTTTTGTGTTAATGAGGCCCAGCTTTTTTAATTATATCTTTCATCAATCATGTCTGTTACTATAGCTAAGTCATTGTCACAAAGAGTCATCTGGATTTGATTTTATGCAATCTTCTAGGAGATTTATAGTTTTCCATTTTGAGCTTAGATCTATAATCGATTTTGAATTAAGTTTTGTGAGAAGTTAAGTCTGTGCCCCTATTTTTTTCTTTTGGTTTTTGTGTTGATACTCAGTTTTCCTGGGCCATTTATTGAAGTGAGCATTTTTATTTTACTGGATTGCCTCTGAACTTTATCAAGGATCAAATTATTTTCTTTATATGGATCCATTTCTGAGCACAGCTGTACTTCATTTATTTATTATTTCATGCATAGCATACTACCTTCACCACACTAGCACTGTAATAATCCCTAAAGTCAGGAAGTATCTGTTTTCTGTTCTTTTCCACTATCTTACTGATTTTTTTGTCTTTTATTTTTTATGTAAAGCTTAGAATCAGTTTTTATGATGTCCACAAAATAACATGCTAAACTTCTAGTAATATTTAATTGAAACTACAGATGAAATTTTAAAAAATACTGAAATCCTGACAGTATTGAATCTTCATCTTCATGAACATAAAACTGTTACAGTTTATTTATTTGCTTCAATTCTATCACAATTTTATGGTTTTCCTCATTTGGGTTTAAAAAATTCCCTTGGAGGTGATAACACATTATTGTGTTTTTTAAATTCAAATTCTACTTTTTCATTGTATCTATATAGGAAAATGAATGATTTTTGGATATTGACTTGCTATTGTGCAACTATGAAATAATGTCTTATAAAATAGAGGAATTTTGCCTGCTCTCCTTTGTGTTCAAAGATTGCCATGCCATCTGTATACAGAAAGAGTTGTACCTGTTGCTATAATTTTGGCACAGTTTTATTAATTTTTCTTGTCATGTTGAATTAACAAAGAGTTCCTATGTTTGAAAGTAGTAGTGACAGTAGATAGCTTTACTTTATTTCTGATCTTAGAAAGAAATCAGTTTCTCAATATTAAGTATGACATTAATTCTGCTTTTCAAAAATTTTCATGTGAGATACTCATCTACCATTTTCTTTTCAAACAATCTTTGAGTGATTTTAGGATTAGGATGAGGATGGCAATAGAATGATTTAGCTCCCTCTGCTTCTGCATCATAAAGGACACTGGATTTAATTAATAAAATATTTAGTGTAAGTATCTGACTAGAGAATGCTTCTGAGACTACTGTGTTTTACTTTGTGAAGTTTATTAAATACTGATTCTAAACTGACCTAAGCCAATTTAGATCATTCATTTCTTGATGTGTCAATTTGGTTAGTTTTTGCTTCAACCAATTGATTCATTTAATTGATTATATATTATCAAATCATAGACGCATTATTTGTTATTGTCCTTTTAACTTTCATGAGTTCTGTAGAGATGCCCACTCTTTCATTTCAAATATTAGTGATTGGAATCTTTTTACACTTTCTTAGTTCCTGCTTAGAGACTTAAAAACTTCATTGACTCTTTTAAAGAACTGCCTTCTACTTTTGATTTCCTGTATTAATTTTCTATTTACAATATCATTTATTTCTTTAATTTATATTATTTATTTTCTTCTGTTTATTCGGATTCCATTTTTCTTGTTTCCCTTGTGTCCTAAGTTTTAAATCATTTATACCTGCAATGGTTTACGTCCTGAGGTCCTCAGTGCCTCTTGCCTCCTAGATGACCTTTTGGAGATGACTGGATCAGCAGGTGTGATACTCATCAGTGGAAAAGACCACTGATGAGTTCATAACTAAGTGTGATATTGGATGGCGAAAGGTCCTCAGAGATGGCTCACTGCAGGTGTGGCCTGGGCGGGTCTATCTACTTCCCTCCTCCCTCATCTCACTCTGCTTCTTGCTGCCATGCCATGAACTATGCTGTCTTCTGCGTGCCCCTCTGCCATGCCATTCTACCAGGAAGCCAGCCCACTGCGCACCAAAACCTCTACAAACTGAGACAAAATAAAACTTTCGTTCTTTAAGTTGTGGGTGTTGGTATTTTGTTTTCATGTCAAAAAAGAAGCTAAGACAATGTTGTATCTTTTTTTTCTAATACAGGTATTCAATGCCATGAATTTCCATTTAAATATTGCTTACAGCATGTGCTAATGATTTTGATTAATTGCATATTTTGTAATTTTTATTTATACATGCTTGTTATACAGAGTAGTAAGTTTTATTTTGTCGTACTCACACAAAAATATAACACGTGCATCATTTCCACACACCCCCAACATTACTTCTCTTTTTTTATCCTTTTCTAGATGACTCCATTCCTTTCTTGGAGAAGAAAAGAAGAAGAAAGAAATGGAGAGAAAGAAAAACATATACAGAGACAGAGAGGAGAGACTTTTTTAGTGGTTTCAAAGAAAATTACAGTCATTTGGCAATAATTCATAAGTAGTTATTAGTTTAAATTCATAACTCATTGTTGAATTTTATACGAATCTATGAAAATCATTCTTATGGGAGGTATACTGTAACAAACATTTAATAAACTACAGATTGATCTTAGATTAAAATATTAATAGCTCACGTTATTTGTTCAAAATATTTGTATTCCTCATTTGACTTCTTTTATTTACAAGAATATGATTTAACTCACAATTAAAAAACATTTAAGTATTTTGGGGATTCACACATACATACTTATTTTCAATTTCAAGCTTAATTACACTGTGATTTGAAAGCGTGCAGTACTATAGCATTTTCATTTCTCCACTCTGTTTTTCTCAACTGGCTGCCTTTCTAAAACCACTCTAGTCTATTCATGCTATCCTTTTATTAATCACTATATTTAATACTTATTTTCTTAAAATAACACAAAATGTTACACAAACTTTTTGTTTTCTGTTTGCAATTATTAACTTGGGTGCCTCAGTACCTCTTCCACCTCTGTGGCCCATAACTCTGGGTGGCCCACTCCAGTTTGCACTGTATGTTCACTGTTCTATAACACTTGAAGTGATGCAACATAGGCAGTCTTTGCTAAGTAGCAAAAGAGAATCCTGTCCTGACTTCCCACTCTACTCATTCTTCATGTCGCATACCAGATTCCCTGAACATGTGATTTTTAGGAGAATTTCTGTTTCTGAACCATTTTAAATGTTATGTAAAAGGTTATCAGACACTTGTTCTTGAATTCTAATATCACTCAATTTGCCTAAATTCCCAGCAAGCTTCAACATAGTGGATTTCATTCTGACATACCTGGTTTTCTGACAAGGTAAAAATTAGCATTTGACCCTAGCACTCAGGAGGCTGAGGCGGGAGGATCATTACAAGTTCAAGACCAGCCTGGGCCAGAAAGTGAGCCCGAGGCCAGCCTGAACTGCATAAGTAGACCCTATCTCTAAAGACAAAAAGTTAACATTTGGGAAGAATCTGACCACATAAAAATGCTCTCTGACTGTATATAACCATTTGATTGATGGTGCTTTTTCTGGGGGTGGAGAACTTAATGCTCTCATCGCATTAAAGTCATCTTTCCTTCTACTGTAAGTACAGTTTCTTAATGGATAGAGAAGTATCATTATATTGAGGAAAAAAGCAAATATTTTGATTTTGATAAGCTACACAATGCTTCTGAGTGTGAGCTGAAGCATAGTAAGTAAGGTACATGGCTTCTCTACCAACATGAATATAAGTTGTGTATATAATTGTGTATGAGTGAGAGAAAGAAGGCGGAGAGGAGAAAATTTTGTTTGTGACTGCAGATGGTATAGCATTTATACACTATGAACTTGGTTTCTTTTCATACTAATGTAATGTCAATTGTTTTTGTCATTGGAATTTATTAAATACATAAAGATTAGAGAAGAGATATCTTGCCTTTAAACTGGTAAGGCTATTTCACTTGTCTGTTATTTATATAATTTAATAAAATGAGGAATAATAATATTTCACAGACTTTGACTCTAAATACTATTCTAATCAAGAATTCTCTAAGTGCAGTAAATTTTAACTCCTTGGAATCCTGTAATTTTATGAGGAAATCCCTACTGCGCTTTGAATTTTCTCTCAAGTGGATAGGATATATATCCCTAAAATTCTCCCTAAATACTGACAAACAATTATGGTATAAGGATCACACATGTTTTCTGTATTTCTAGTTCTGCCCCTTCCTAAAAGTATATTTATCTACGTCACCTCATGATAGATACATTTTGTTATTTAATGATTCTTTTAAATTTTGCAAACACTATGAGTACTATTAAAAAATGGAAAAATGGCAGTCACAAATTAGATATCTCAAGGCAAACTGCCCATAGCTATGCAGCCAAAATTTAAACTGTCCTGATTTTTCAGGCACAGTAGCTCTGATTATAACAAAACACAAACCTAACTTTTATGTCATTGTTAGCCTATAGATAAATGAATTTAAAAATCTCTGCTTGCTTAACAAGAATGCTTGTATAGTAGACAAATATAAAACAGCCAACATAGTTTGAAAGGAAAACAACATGACCAAAGAATAACAAAATGGAAACAAAGCTTTGTAAATAAGGAGAGGAAGAGAGGTTGAAGAGAAGAGAGGGTATCTGGAAAAAGAGGAGGAATCAAGTACAAGAATAAAGCCCCTATGATGAGTATAACCATTGTGTATATCTAAATTGTACCACTAAACTTAATAAAAATTACTTATATCTAATATATGTAAATGCTATATAAATAGCTATTGTTTAGGAAATAATGACAAAAATAGTCCATATGTGTTTAGAACAATTTTTTTTAATCTTTTCATTGTTTGGTTGATTGAATCCATAAACACAGAACCTGGGGATACAAAGAACTGACTATGTATATTTTGTGCTGTCTAATGAATTAGTGTTTTCCTTAATACATTGTTTACTTCATTAGGAAAAAAGTAAATTTTACTTGCCACTTTAAAAAATTATTTGCATTTATACTTTATGTGCTATGCTAAAACTTCTTGGAGAGATGTTTCTTAAAATTTTGTGTTTAATTTTCCCTGATTTGTGTACTGTATTTTTGTATGTGAAAATGAACTAGGTTTCATTTGTGATGGTCAGAATCAAATCTGGGGGCCTACATTTGCCAGGCAAATGCTGTACCACTGAGATACATCTCAAGCTGGGTAAAAGGCAAGGTGCTAAGTTCGATTCTCAGTACCGTATAAAAATATTAATAAATAAAATAAACTTTAACATTTTTATAAGTTAATTTTGTTTCATTTTTGACAATAATTATCAAACTATGGAGTTTGTATTTAAATATTGATAAAATATAACCTTTTCCTTTATTCAGGTATATAATATAATCAGTGCTTATTAGTATAAAATAGTACTCTATGTGATAAAGCAGTATGACAAGGATCAATTATTAGACACCTGTGAAATAATAATTGTAGCTATCGAGAAAAATAAACAACTCAGTTTGAGGAGTAGAATGTATTGCGAAAATTCATTCATTAAGGAACACTTCAGAGTCTCTGGAAGATTAAATGAAATTAGAAATAAAGTATGCACAAAAATACGAGTGACAAAGATTTGGATATTCACAACTGTTCTGGGAAATCCAAGTAGCCAGTTCTGCAGTAAAAATGAGTTTTGGTGTTTAATGAAGGTGGAAACAGAGAATGAGGTCAAGCAATATACAAAACACTAGAAATCTTATTGACATTGTAAAGGAGGTCTGATTTTACTCTGATTTTTGTACCTAATTTTTGTGAAAATAATCCCCTTTACCTTCAAAATATATTAATATTCATGTATACTTTAGCCCACCAGACCATTACAATTAAGCTGTTATAATTCCCTGCTATCCCAGGGGATTCAGGGAGTAAAATGTGACAGTAGGTCAGTGTAAATAAGTCCAACTTGACTATAGTGCTTTCTAGAAAGATGTATGACCATCCAAACCCCTAACGAGTGGCTGCTTATTAAGTATATTAATAGTATTTTTATTGCTAGAAGCCATGGGTCTTTATCTGTAAAATGCTTCTTGCAGAGTGTACTATTTCATGTAGACTTTTTATTTGTAAATAAAGCTGAGATGTACAGAGTTGTGAAGAAACATGTGACTATAAAATTTCACATAAACTGTGTACTTAATGAGTTATGAGGTGGAGATATTTTATAACTAAAATGATTTTGTTTATTCAATTGTCTCCACATGGGTTACTTGGAAAAATTTTCAGCAGAAAGCATCTTGATATGAGGAAGAAAGAACACTTTATAGAGATAAAATGGGTAATTTGAGCCTTTCACGATGAAACATTTACCCAGTATCTTGTGGTTGCTTGTGTTGTGACTTTAAAAAATAACAATTGGAAAGATCCACAATTTGCATGAGTCTAAACTGACAATTTACTTTTCTATATGAAAGTGTCTCATATCAGCTTTCTTCCCTAACTTGAATATGTCTACTGTTATTTCCATTTTCTTCTGCTTTAGGATCATATGTTTTAGAAATTGTTGTAATATTGCTTATGCAAGTATATTATTGCATTGCTTTATCATAAAATATTCAGAAGTATCTAGATATACTACTTTGATACTATCAGGATATTTAGTAAAGATCATCTATAAATAATTGTAATTATTCTAAATACCCATAAATTATTAAATGTTAGCTAATATTTTTAAATATTTTACATTATTGAAGGGGAAGATCTACATGCAATAGATATAAAAAAAAGAAAGACAAGAACGATTCTTTCATTGCTCAGGTCTTATAAATGAGGATAGATACTGGACATGAGGTAAATTTAGAATGGAGTTGGATTAAAGTCAAACTCTGTTTTCTTAAAAATGCTATTTAAAGAGAGTAAAACTAAACATAATGAAACAGAACAAAGCATAACAGGAAAAAACAATATGAGAGACAGATTTTAAAGCAAGACAACAGGAGATAATCACTGTCTATCATATTGTCTCTTGTTTTCTTCTAAATAGTTGTCCATGTCTTCACACACAATGAACTCATACAAAACAAAATAGTATTAAACTGATCGGGACAGGATGATGAAGGCATCTTAGGCCTTCAAAACCAGACAATGGGGAAGTCAACAATGGCTGCCATAGTGTCTCTGGTTCTCTCCAAAATAGCTGTCCATACCTTCATGTATGTTGAAATTAAACAATACAAAACAGACTAAAATCACTTTGAACAAAGAATAATAGTATTGCTGGATTTCACAGCATGATGCTATGGAATCAGCACTGGGCACCTTAGTGTTTCTTTTTCTTCAAAGTAGCTGTTCACTTCATCATGCATTATATTATCAACTCTCTTAAACTGTTCAGGAGCAGTTCTACACATGTATGAGTCTCTACATGTATACCTATCCTTTCTATATGAGAGGGAAAAACAAAACAAAACACATTCCTAGGAAAGCACGAAACAAAAAAAAGACAAATAAGTAACAGTAGCAAAGAGCCAAAAACACTGACAATATAGGCCTTCAAAGTAAGGTGGTAGGAGCCTAACTGGGGTTGTTATTTTACATAATGATCTTCAAGAGTTCCTTAGATCACCATACAATAATATGCACAATTGTTCCAATCATATGAATGTTAACTATTTTGTTCCAAGAAATTACAGAATTTGTAACACAATCATCTTAGCTATCCTGTGTGTTTTTATAATTTTAGATATTTTTTCCCTTTTTTCTTTTTCCTTATTTTTCCTGAGATATTATTTTTCCCCTTTAAGCAGATTGTTATTGTTTCACTGTATTTATTGAGTTTTTTGTATCTTATGTATTCTTACCATTTCTCACACTAGGGAGACTATATGGTATTTACACATGTGAGTTTGATTTATTTCACTTATGAATATGGTCTCAAGTTGCATCCATTTACTTATAAATCTCTTACTGTGATCATTCTTTATAGCTGAGTAGTACTCCAGTATATAAAAATACATCTTTTTTATCCATTCCTAAGTTGATGGGTTGGAAACAACCTGGGATTTAGGTTGTTTTCAAGATTTGGCTCTTACAAATTGTGCTTCTATAAACATGGGTGCATATATATCACTGTGGTATGATGTTTTCAGTTCTTCTGGGAATATGCCCAGAAGTGGAATACCTGGGTCAAATGGGACTTCCAATCCCAGCTTTTTGAGGAAACTCCAGACTGACTTACACAGTGGTTGCACCAGGCTGCACTCCTACCAACAGTACAGAAGAGCTCCTTTTTTCCCCACAGCCTCTCTAGCATTTGTTGTTGATAGTTTTCTTTATCCTGGCCATTCTTTCTGGAGTGAGATGGAATCTCAGTGTGGTTTTAATTTGCATTTCTCTAATGACCAATGATGCTGAACATTTTTTTCATGTATTTATTTGCCATTTGTATTTCCTCACCTGAGAACTGTGTATTCATCTCAGAGGCCAATTTTTGGATTGGGTCTTTGAATTTTGGGGATCTAACTTTTTCAAATTCTTTATATGTTCTAGACATAAGTCCTTTGTCTGAGGGACAGCTCACTAAGATTGTTCCCCAATTTGTGGGTTTTCTTTTCACTATGCTTGAGATTTCTTTCAACATGCAGAAACTCTTTAATAGGATGTGATCCCAATTATTGAGTCTGTGAAGTATTTTGTGTGCAGTTTGATTCCTGTTCATGAATTCTCTGTTTACCCCTATGTCTTAAAGATTTCAACCTAATTTGTCTTCCAGATTTAGTGTTTCTATTTTAATATTTATATCTTTGACCCATTTAGACTTTAGTTTAGTACATGGTGACAGGCATGGGTCTAGTTTTAGTTTTTGGCATATGGAGAGCCAAGTTTTCCAGCACCATTTATTAAAGAGACTATCTTTCTTCCAGTGGATGTGTTTGGCCCCTTTATCAAAGATAAGGTGGCTGAGTGTGTTTGCAGCTATAGCTGTAGCTGTATCTTCTAATCTGTTCCATTGATCTTCAGGTCTGTTTTTATTCCAGTACTATGCTGATTTTATTACAGTAACTTTGTAGTATGACTTCAAGTCAGGCATTGTGATGCTTCCTGCCTTGCCTTTAGTGCTTAGAATTGCCTTGCTATTCTAGGTCTCTTCTGATCCCATATGAATTCTAGGAGTAATTTCTCTAGATCTGTGAGATATGCTAGTGGTATTTTGATTGGGATCGCATTAAATCTGTATAACAGAGGGACATTTTCACAGTGTTTGTTAGTCCTATCCATGAACAAGGGATGTCTTTCCCCTTTCTGAAGTCTTCTTCTATTTCTTTTTAGGGTATTATAATTTTCCCTGTATAGTTCTTTTACTTCTTTTGTGAGATTAACTCCTAAGTATTTCATTTTTTTTTGGATGCCAGTGTGAAAGGTATTGCTTCTCTTATTTCTCTCTCAGTGATTTTGTTGTTAGGAATGCTATGGATTTTTGAGTGTTGACTTTGTATCCAGCTACACTACTGAATTCATTTATTATACCTAGGAGTCTTTCAACATTCATATGATTAGAACAATTGTGCATATTATTGTACGGTGATCTGAGCAACTCTTGAAGATCATTATGTAAAATAACAACCCCATAGGCTTGATAACACAGAAGAAATGAACAGATTACTGGAAACATATGAATTATTAAAGGTGGGTCAAGAAGATGTAAATTTGCTGAATAACCCAATTTCCATTAACAAAACTGAAAATGTAATTAAATCCTTACCAACAAAGAAAAGCCGTGCTCTTCTTGACTTCATTGTTTGCATTGAGAAGTCTGCTGTCATTTTGACAGGGTTTCCTTTACAGTTGATTTGTCTATTCTCTCTAGCAGCTTTTAATATTCTGTTCTTATGTTGGATTTCTGGGATGGTGATTATTATATGTCTGGGTGTAGTTTTTTTTTTTGGCTATGGTTATCTGGAGTTATATATGCTTCACTGAACTGTATGCCAGTTTTCATTCTCATGTTTGGGAAATTTTCAGCTATTATTTCTGTAAATAGCCTCGATATCATTTGTGTTGTCACCTTCTTTTTTGCCTAATCTTATGTTTTTTTTTCTTTGCATCATCTTGCAGTTGTTGAATTGTTATTTCCTGATTTCTTGTTATTTTTAAAAGATCTTTCCTTTCCTGTTCACTAGCTGCAATCTTGTCTTTGAGGTCTGAAATTCTATCTTCACTTTCATTGAGGCAGTTTTGCCAACTTTCAATGGAATTTTTGATTTCCTGTGTATCTCTTTGAATATCCTTCAGGCATTGTTTGTTTCTTATATTGTTCATTCAAGGTTCCATCTTTTTGCATTGTTCCTCTAATTTTTTAACTATGTCTTCTTCAGGTGTGTTCAGCATTTCTTTCATTACATTTATCATTTCTTCTTTTACCTGGGAGATTATTTCTGATCTGAGTTCTTTTATAGCTCCCCAGAGTTGTTTCTTTATTTCAGTTGTTTCCATTTCAGGAATTTCAGGTGTATGGCTTACACTTTCTTCTGTGTCCATGTCTCCTAGGCTTGCTTGGGTTGTGCTGGAAGTTTGAGATTGCATTTTGCTCCTTCATTTTGTCATTTTCCTATATTTCCTTGTTTCAAGCAATGTTCCAAAGCTTCCCCCATGTGCTGGGAATCACCTGGCCCACTTTTGGCTCCAAGGGCAGACTGCAGGCAACTGCTAGACACGTGGAGGTCACTGGGCATGGCCTAGTTAGGCCTGCAGGGACTTCTTGTGCATCCTCTGTCAAATTGTTTTAATAACATCTATATCTTATATGAAAACTGAGTAGCAATGGTATACAGCACTATAACGTCTTTATCTATAGTTGAAACTCTGGTAACATGTCTGCAAAGTTCATTCTTGGTTTAATAAATACTACGGAATACCAAATGATTCAGTGGTTGTGCAAATTAACACTAATTCTATAAGTCAATACAAGCTTCATTGGAACAAAATGGATCTATATAAGCATTCAGAGGAAAGAGGATAGAAAAGAAAAACAAAGAAAGAGGGAGAAAGACTCAGGGCCCATAACCTTTTTAGCCTGGCAACTCACTCCTATTCATACTTCAAAAGTATATTTTATCACAATCCATGATTAATAAAGACATACTAGAAATTTAAGAAATATAAATATACAGTTTTCATATTTTATTTTATTTTGAATTTCTAAGAGTCCTGATTTTCTGTGATGTATTTGTTATGGTATTCTGGGAAATTCTAGGGAATTCTAGGGAATTTCCTAGAATACCAAGACTACTAAACAGTTTACTCAACAGTTTTTGAAAACAAATGTCTCATTTATCTATTTGAATAGAAATAAATGTTACATGGAAATAATAAAATCAAAATAAAATAAAATCACAAAAAAAGAAAAATTGGTGTTTTAGTGAACACTTGATGGCAATAAGATTTGTTAAAAGAGAATATTAGCAAAACTATACTAGGAGCCTGGGGATAGAGCTCAGTGGTGCAATTGCCTGCCTTGCAAGTTCAACGTCATGAGGTCAAGCCCCAGTATCAAAACTCTGTATTTCTGTGCTTGAATTATTCCTTAGTTGCATGTTGAAAACCTATAGTTTAAATTAATTTTTTATTATATTAGTTTTAACTGTAGTTGAATGAAATATGATGGAGAGGTCTTGGGTGTATTTTCTAGTTTTCTTCAGTATAACTTCTTGAAAAGCAGGGTTTAATATCACCGGGACATAAACATCAATAAAGGAAAAGCAGAATATTTCTATCACTATAGACTGGTTCATTTCTATCACTATAGACTGGTTCATAGGTTCCTTTTCTTCCCATTTCACCTCCTCCTTAGCCATGGAGACCACTAATTTTTTATCAACTTCTAAAGTATTACCATTTCAAGAATGATACATAAGTAGAATTAAATAATGCATACTTTTTGGGACTGACATTTTTACTCATAGTCACTCTATGGATATTAGGTGGTGCATGCACTAATAATGCTTTCCCTCTGGTTTTTTTTTCTTAATATTCAATATAAGAATGCACTGTGGGGCCAGGGATTTAGCTCAGTGGCTTAAGCACCTGCCTGGCAAGTGCAAGGTCATGAGTTCGATCCCCAGTACAAAAAAAAAAAAATACAACACACTGCAGTATGTTTAGCTGCTCAGATGTTGATGTGCATCTCAGTCACTTTTGGTTTGGCTTTACAAATAAAGCTGGCATAAACAATTGTGCATGGTTTTTTTACATGAACATAAATTTTCAAATCTCTGGGATAAATACCAAGAATTAAATTTGTGGGCCATGTGTTTATTGCATATTCATTTTCTTCAGATTAATTCCAAACTGGTTTTCACCATGGCTATGACATTTCATATTCTCACTAGCCATGTACAAGTGATCCAATTTCACAGTATCTTTGCCAACAACTGGTGTTCTTCAAAACTAAAAAAAAATTTTTAACTATTTGCTATGCATGTAGTGTATCACATTGTGCTTTTAATTTGCATTCCCTTAAGGTTAATTGTACTGAATCTACTTTGTTTTCTTGCCACCCAGACATCATGCTCAGTGAACTGTCTGTGCATGCTGGTTGCACATTTTCTCAGAGTATGTTTATCCATTTGTTTTAGTGTTCAGATTTGAGAAATCTGTACATTTTAAATACTTGTCCTTTATTGAATATATGATGAGCAAATAATTTATCTTTCTATATGGATTACTATTTAAAATATTGCAGAATCTTATCTTCTAAAATTTACTAAGGCAGTTTGCATCTACATTAATGAGAGATACTGATTTATAAGGCCACTTGTTTCATCTTACATTTGATTTATATGTCATTATACAGCCAGCATCATGAAATGTGTTGAAAATGATCCACAGACTGTTAATTTCTTCCAGTATTTAGAGTGCAATAATTATGTTATGGTTACTTTAAAACTTTTGAAGAGATATCTAGCCAAAATAAATGAAGAGATTTCTTTTTTGAAATTAATTTGCAAATATAATTTAGTTACTGATTACAGTGCTACTCACCTTATTGATTTCATAATGAACTGTAGTGGTAGTTAGCATTTTTAATGTAGTGGATCATTTTATCTATATTTTCAAATGTATATATATAAAGTTTCTGAAGTATAGCTTTATAATGATTTTGCTGTCCACAGGTCTGTGTAACATCCTGTTTTTTATTGCCGACATCTACAATTTGTAATATTCCTACTCTTTTAAATTTATTTCAGTTAATTTTATGGCTTTGTCTGTGATCTGTCTTTTTTATTAATTAAGCTTACTGGTACATTTTAAATATACATAATTATCACTTTCATCATAGAGACTTTTTACCTATACATGAAGTCTCAATTCCTCTTTTCTCCCCTTTCATTTATCTGCTCTTCAATCTTTCTTTCACTCCTCACTTACAAAAGCTTTGTTTCCATTTCTTCCTCATTTCCATTTGGTTTTCCTTTCCCTTACTTTCTTTTTCCCTCCGTGCCCCTTATTTCCCCTTCCCAATTCAGCATTTTCTTCATATTCCACAATATCTAGTATATATCATGGTCTTTCTTTACACAGCTGGTTTCTTGAACCAGAGAAACAATGTGATAAACACATGTATTTTTTATTTATTTCACTTTAGAGTGTGGTCTCAAGGTCTCTATCCACTTAGCTATAAATAAATATCTGAAGTTTGTCCTTCTTTATGGCTGAGTAGTACTCCATTGTATTAAAAACACATTTTTACTATCCATTCATTGGTTGTAAGCATTTGGGTTGTTTCCAAGGTTTAGCTACTACAAACTGTGTTGATACAAATGGAAGTTTACATACATTACAATGGTTTGATGTTTTGAATTCTTCCAGGAAGATACCAAGATGGGGAATTGCAGGGTCAAATAGAATGTCTACTTTTAGTTTTTGAGGAATCTCCACACTGATTTCCACAGTGGTTGTATCAGTCTAAACTCCCACCAACAGTGGATAAATGTTCCTTTTTCCCCACAGTCCATTCAGCATTAGTTATTGGAGGACTTTTCGATGATAATCATTCTTGGAGTGAGATGGAATCTCAGTGTTATTTTAATTTACATCTCTCAAATGACAAGTGCTTTTGAACATTTTTCCATCTTTATTTGTCATTTGTGCTTTATCTGAGAAGCTTGTATTCATTTCAGATGCCCAATTTTGGATGAGGCCTTTGGGGGGGTCTGAATTTTTTTTTTTAGTTCTCTAGATATTAGTTCTTTATTTGAGGGACAGCTGGAAAAAGGTTCAGTGGGTTGTCTCTTCACTATGTTGATGATTGCTTTTGCTGTGAAATAAAATGAAATCCAGTTGTTGATTCTTAGTAATGTTTCCCTTGTGTTCTGGTTTTTTTCATAAAGTCTTTGTTTATACCAATGTCTTCAAGAGTTCTATCTATTCTATATTATAACATGTTTAGTATTTCCATTGTGGTATTTAGATCTTGGATCCATGTAATCTTTCATAGATTTTCCATGTACATCTAAACAGAATGTGTATTCTAACATTGTTATATCCCATGTATTATAAGTGTTAAATAGATCTTATTTGTTGATGATGTCAAGTTCTTTGGTATCCTTGATTTTCTTCCCAGTTTTATTATTATATGTGGTAGAACAAAATATTTGTTTTCAATTATAATTGTGGATCTATGTTTCTCCTTAAACTTTCATGACATTTTTCATAGTTTGTGTCCTTATTTTTTTTCAGAAAATATATATTTGGGATTTTCATACACATAATGTCTACTAATCAGTATAAAACACTCAGGCTGCCTTCACTGATTTTGCTTTTTCAAAGTCTACTCGATCTGGTAATAAAGTAGATACCATTTTCCCTTTGTTAATAGTTGCATAAAACATATTATTTTATCTTTTGACTTTCAACCTGGATATATATTTTAGAAGTGAGTTTCTAAAAGACAGCATATTCTCTCATTCCATAGCTTTTAATCTATTCTCATGAGTTCATTGATAAACTATATTCAATAAACTCTTCACATGTGTGTCACATCTATCTCTGCTTTTCACCACAGTAATTGTCATGTTTTATAATATCTTTCCCACAGTTAAATCAGGTGCTTCACTAGCATAACACTTTTAACCCAGGCTTCATAGTAGTGGGACTTATATGATAATAATTGTCAGTTTTGCTATTGTTTTATTAAAAATGAAGTAAAGAGGTTTAAAAAAATCACATCTTTATCTTATATCATATAAAATGACAAAGACTACCAACTTCAGATTCTCCTTTGAATCTCATTCACCTACCCTTCCATGAACACTGTAGGAAATATATATATGATGCTTTCAACATTTATCTAGAATGTTCTCTAAATTAGTTTCTCTCATAACTGAAAATCTAAGGAGCAAGTAGACTTGCTTCTTAGAATATTGAATAGTTTGGAAAAACATCTTACCAATAACTACAGAAATATTAATCTATTATGCCCATAACTTTCAAGAAGTTTCCCTTGGAATACTTAAATTTATGGAAGAGATGTTCATATCACTAACCTCAAAGAAATAGTGACTACTTCCTTTGGGTGACAATGATATTGAATAGGACAGCTGCTACAGTGACCTGATTACCAAGCAGCTGGTTAAAGTCATCGGAGTAACTGCATTCAGTCAAGTGCCTTTGAGTAGGTAATATTTTAAAGTTTAAAAATTAAAAGTATGAAAATAAATACTGTTAGTTTTACTTCTAATCCATAGACATTAAAGTTCTGTTATTTAATTAACATCTTCAACAAGCACTATGGATATACCTGTATGATAGAGCATTTGCCTAACATCTCTAGAGTTATATTGCATCACCATGCAAAAAAGTAAGGAAACATTTCTTGTCTCTTTTACTCAGTGCTGTGGCACAAGCTTGAAGTCATAATGACTCAACCAATCTAGGCAGGTATGATATTGGGCCCATCAAAAAGGGAAGCTGGGCTGCAAATATAGGTCAGTGGAGCAAAAACCAAAATCGAGAGATATGCAAGAAATACCTCTGTGTTCACTTGAAAAGACTTACAAAGGATAAATGTATAAGAGCATACCATGATAAACAAAATAACATATTTCTATCAAACATGTTAGCACCTCATTCAATTATTTTTCAAACTTTGAATCTCAGAGATAGTTATATAACAAAATGTAATTCTCCAGAAAAGAAAAAATATAATCTTCTTAATAAATTTTAAATGGTGCTAACATATTAGGATTTTATGGCCTTTTTAAGGGTTTCATCTGAATAGAGGCCTTTTGAAGCATGACCAAGTGAACTAAGTCTAAAAAGATACCGTCGTGGAAACTGAAATTAAACAGATGAGACTACATTATGTAACATGTAGAAACAGAACTTGTACAAGTATAGAAATAAGTGACGTTAACTTTGTCCAAACAACAGAATGCAAACTGGTGATAAGCACACTGATTATACTAAATAAATAAGGACTTGTCAATATGCATTCAGACAAGCAGTCCATGAGAATCTTGCCACTCTTTAAATATCCTTTTGACAAAAATGCACCATAGATGAAATCCAAAAAACAGTTGCATTAAATTCAAACATTAATTATATACTTCTAGGCTAGAGATTAATTTGAATACACATTACAATACTTCATTGTAATCACAGTGACTATCATACAATTTGCTTGGCATTTCATTGTAATATTTTTCATTTTTCAATGAAAGTAAGCATTGTGATGTGCATTATTTTCTTTAAGGAAATTGTAATAGCATTTTATTTCAACAACATGGTATTATAGAGTTTAAATATATTTTGAAGGGTGACTATTAGACCAGTCAGGTATAGAGGAGGACAAGTTCTTCTATTCTGCTTTCCTTCAGTTCACACAGGAAGATTTCCAGGCACCATCACAGTCTAGCTCTTTCCTTGACCCCTCGCATATTCCTCTTCAGAAAAGATAAAGAAGCATGGCGAACAGGTACACGTAAAAGAAAATTAAAGGGTATAGGTGTTTCAGTGTTCCAGTTATCTCTTACCACAAAATAATGACTCCAAAGAGTTTTAGAGTTGTTAAACAACAAACATTTATTAGCACACATGGGTTGAATAACTAAGAATACAGCTTAGTTAAACTATTTTGCCGCAGTATTTCTTATTAGGTTCCATTCATAAATAAGAAGGCATGGTAATGACCATAAAGATTCACCAAACAGGAGATTCTACTTGCAAGCTCACTCAAATGGCCGTTGACAATTTCCAGTACTTTCCTACATACACCTCTCCATAGGGCTGCTCAAATAAAGCACTGCCTCCCACTGCATATAGGTAAGGAATGAGAGGGAGGTGAGAAAGAAGAGAAAGTGAACATACCATCACTTCTACCATATGCCATTGCCCTAGAACAAGAGCAATGGTGAATGTGAGAAGGAAATTCACATGGTGTCAGTACCAGAGGCAGGACTCACTCCTGCCTGTTAAAGGCTGGCTGATAGAGCTGTGGTTCTGACACTGTTTACCCAGCATTAGCATTGACTTCATAGATTAAGGGCACAGTTCTCACAAGACTGTCTCCACTTCAACACCAACTGTAAGCTCTGGAATTCTGAGATCACTTGCACTTTGGCCAACTGGGAAAGCCTGATGATAGCTTTTGGGAATTCCTGATGATGGCTTTACTATAAAGTGTATCAATCAAGAGGTGCCAACTGAAGGGATATGTGGAGTGAGGTCTGTGAGAATCTCAAATACAAATATTCCACGTCCTTCAAATGTAGCATCCTTCCAGTAGATTGTCGTGTGACTACCAAACAAGGGTACTCACCGATCGTCAGCTCTATAGATAATTTCTTTTCAATTTCATTTTGAAGACACGCTTGATTCATTTGTCACACAGTTGAACTCAATCTTTAGTCCGTCTCTTATTCCTAGAAGTTGGACTGATGTCACTAACAGAGCTAAACTTCTTATCACATGGGTGGTCTTTCTGGCATGGTCAATGCATAAACCGAAGCTCATTAGACACCATTAATGAGTAACTCCACCTACATACACTTACACAGGGACAAACTGGTATGAGGCATGACCTAGGGTTTTAAATATGATCTCTCAGGAGCCCAGGACAGAGGCTAGTTAAATCTTACACATTGTCCTACAGAAGGAAACACCATTTCTTTATCCTGTGAACTATAGAGCGTTAGACACTGCCTTTAAATGCAGGAATGCTTACTTTGAAAAAGACCAAGCTAACTACCTATATACTCTGCTTTGGTCAGTATTCTTGGTAAAATGCCAAAAATACAAACTATATGATAAAAGGAGTGCGCAGTGATCAGAGGTGCTGGCACTGCTGCCACATCCCTGTGCCTTGTGCTTTACTTGGTGGCACAGACACTTGGGCCTCAGCTGTTGGAGGCAGTGAATTTTAACTGATTATGATGGACATTTTTACTGGTGGGGACATGGCATTCAGAGCATTCTATATATTTCATTTAAAAATCTGAATGACTTGTTTTTCTTAAAACAGCATGCATTAAAATCTATCTTACATCTTAAAACTTTTATTTTATTCTAGTATAAATGGCATTTTGAAAAGCTGGTGTCACTTGCATGGGGAGTTTTATAGAATCATGACTTTATCCCCCACATCATTTTTTCCTTGCTTACTCAAAAGACCTGCATTCTGTTGAGAATTAAATCCCTCCCTG